>JAQPPZ010016274.1:0-79959 GCA_028583015.1 Wollemia nobilis | reverse complement strand
CATTTGATCCACATGCTCAATATCATACCTATCAATGGGATAACATTAATTGACTTCCCCCAATAATACTTGACTCAACTCAAACATATGGAAGATAAAGTGAACAAATAGGTTGAGAAGGAATTCCTACCAATATTTTTGTTAAAAAAATAACGAGTTGATGACCCATTTGGAACCTCAAGGAAAATAGGTTCATATGGCATTATCTATTTATTAATAGATCAATAAATAAACTTCAAATACATGATTATTTACCCACTGCTATAATAATTAATTTGAGTAAAATTAGTCCAAAATAAAAGTTAAAGCTACCTAAGGAAAGACAACACGAAATTCCATATAAAGAGGGATTGGAAGAAAGTGAAAGTTGAATCAATGAACCATTAGACATCAAAAAGCCTTCATGTAAGCTAATGATAAGAAAATTTAAGAGAAGACCACTTAATTAAATTTTACCCTATCTCAAGCTGACCTTAATGGAAGAGACAACAAAATAGTTGATTTGGAGAGTCAAATTCAATAGAATCTATTATAAATTTAATGCTTTGAATAAAGAAAATGAGCCTATGAATTAAAAATAGAGGATATAAAGCATTAGAAATCCTAGAAGAAAATAAATCTACAAAGTAAAATTGATAATATAAAGAGCAAAGTTTGACAAAGTTAGAAAGAAGGCATGCCTCATGAAAACATCATTTATGACTTGAAAAAAATTGGGAAAAAAGTATTCCGTTTTTAAGGGTTTTAATTATTTATTAACTCATATTGATGAGTTAGATAAATTGATTGATAAAGTTACTAAAGGGATCTAGGCTATACGTGTAGAATTGGATGATAAGCACTAGTAGGATAATTCTTTATTAGATGATATATATGAAGATAAAGATAATGACTTAATTGTTATTGGAATAACATATATAAATGATGTTGGATAAAAGCAATAAAAAGAAGAAATAAGCTTTAGATGAAATCTATGAGCAAGTAAATGACTTCCATAAAATAACAAATAAATGAAGGAAGAAATACAAGATCTGATTAGCTTTAGCCTCCATGGCCCATGGGATAAAAATAGAAATTTAATACAAGAGAAGGAATACATAAAAATCCTGTAGGAGTAAAAAAGATACTGCACTAAGGATTGGTAGCCTAGAAACTCAAGTCATTGCACAATAAATCTTGATGTTATACACAACCTAAATAACTTGCATCATACATTAGACCAAGTTGTAGAGGAAAGTAGCATGTACTTGAATAAATACCTAAGAAGATTGAGTATGGCATATAATTTAATGGTTCTAGATTATATTCCTTCATCCATAAAATAGTCCTTCATTATGATATTTTTTTCCTTTAGGCTCTTTTTGAGAAAATTATTTAGCCCATTGCATATAGGCAAATTCCTTCATCCATTTCCTATAGTTTGATTCTTTGTACATTGGCCATTTTCCATTATTTGTTGTTTGTTCCTTATTTAAAGACTCCATAGCCTAAGGAATAAGCTTAATATTCTAAGTTCAATTATTATAGTAGACATGATAATGCATAAAGTCACTAGAATGTAGATATTTTGATCACTACATTGTAATAAACATATCAAAATGATTATAATTTTGCATAAGTGTGATACCCAAAAAATTATTTTTAAAGCTTCACGCATTATAAATATAAATACTATATATATTTCCAAGTATTGTTCATAGAAAATAATTTTGAATATCTATTGAAATACATTCTAGAATTAGATTCTAGAGATGTCAGCTGCCTCAATCATTCCAAGATGAATAGCTTGAACAAATTAAGTGTTTGGATCTAGAATTAAGTTTATTTTGAAGAAGTTAAAATGATATGCATTGATTGTAAATATATAAATGCATATGACATCACTCTTATCTAATTAGAGATTATGGTATGCTTCTCAATAAATATGAAGTTAATACTCCTTCAATAGATCCAACTCATTCAAATAAATGACATAGGTACCAAGTCAAAGTCATAATGAGAACACAATATCATCCACTTTTAAAATCTTATTTTAGCTTGAGATTTTAAAAACGTCTTTTACTCTAAGTATTAAATGAAATATATTAACACCATTCAAATAATTTTTAGTCATAGACTACAAAGACATTTCATATGAATTTAAGTTATCCTTATCCCAAAAGGTATAATATATCCTAAGTAATAACCTAAACCATAAATCAAATCCACTTATAATCATTATATTATTAGAAAATGAGTCTATAACATCTTTTTCTTCACCAAGTGGAATGAAATCATTAAATCTATTCATAAAAATAATCAATGAATGAGCTCCTAATCACAAAAGAAAAGTATCTTAGGAGAATTTTAAAATCCTAAAGCATTCCCTTCAACTATCTATTCTAGGCACAAGAAACATGGATGCATTTTAACTAGCCATGATTACATCACCAACTAAATGGTAGACGCATGGCTACATATAAATAATTGAGATGACATTAACAACCAGGTGGTAAATGAGTGTCAAATTTTGAAGTTTAAATCTAGTATTTGGGGAAGAGCACCAAACTATTTGAAATTTATTATTAAAATATAATTTGATATTGTTTTTATATATTTAGGAATCAATATCATAAAGCTTCCTACACATCCTAACAAATAGTTGATTATCCCAAGGCATAAGGAATGTTAAATGTAGACACTGGCATATCCAAGCATTAGATGCATTAACCAATTTCAATTTATTATAGCACAATGGTCTAGAGTAGGAACCCAAGTTTAAATTTAGATACAAACATGCTCATCCTAGGGAGAAATCAACAATAAACATAAAGTTTAATGTCTAAATTTTTATGTGCAAATTGAATATATTTGTAGTAATGTATGCAAACAATCTAAATTCTATAATCAATAAAGACTTAATAATCAATTAAAATATGCAATTCTATTGTAAAAATTTGGGGTATTTATTTTTATCATCTATAGAATTCCCTATAATTATGCACATATTCTATAGGTGAGTGTAATCTAGGAGTAAGCCCCACTAGGTAGCATGGAAGGAAAGTCATATTTGAAAGCTATAACGGAAATTCAGGATGCCCTGCCTAGAAGTATGTGATGTGAGCGCATCCTGATAATATCTAGAAGATGAGCAGTTGTGGAAGTGAAAATCCAATAATTCACCTGTTATGCAATTGAAATTATAAATTATATGCTTGTGTCTAATATGGGGATGGAGAAGAGAGGAAAGGGAGGTCTCAAACTAGATTTGTAATCCCAATAAATAAATAAAAGCTACCTTATCCATTTACCATTGTGGTACTTACTATTATAAATTATGTATTTGAAATTGCATGTGTTCTGTTATTTTTCTATTTGTGTAGGTTCTTGAGAATCATTCAGTATATTGTAGTCCAACAAAGAAGAACCATGGTGTTGGCGTTAGAATTTGAAAAGCCCTTTAAACAAGAGGAGGAAAAAATATTGTGAAGACAAATACCAACAATAAAGGATAGCAGAGCCATAAAAATACATTCTCGTGGGCAAGAACATCATTTGAGATACCAAATGTGATTAAGAAATAAAGAATTTATTTTCAAACTATTGTGTGAGAGATTTATAATGCAAGGAGGAGTTGAGGCTCATTTTTGTGCTAGATTATAAATGAAGAAAATTGGTTGTAGAATAATTATTTATCTCATACTTGAAAGACTAAGGTTCAATTCCATTTTGGCATTATGAGTGGAAGCAAACCATACAATTTTATGAAAGAGGAACACACAGTTAGGGTTAGGGTTGGAATCATGCAAATGTGCAATAAAAGCTACATCAGTGCAAGTGATTGTACAAGTGAATGATTGAACCACTAGATTGTATTATTGCCCAGAGTGTATGATTTCCTGGACATAATGGTTGCTTGGATTGTATAGTTGTTTGAATTGTATTGTTTCTTAGATTGTATGGTTTCATGAATCATACGGTTACTTGAATGGAATGGTTACCTATATTGAATGGTTTTTTATGTTGTATGATTGCTACCTAGATTAAATATTTACCTAGCTATTGTATGATTTCTTAGATCGTACTATTGCCTGGATTGAATGGTTTCCTAGATGGTATGATTGCTGCCTAGATTGTATGGTTTTTAGGTTGGAAAATCTATTGTATGGTTACTAATTGAATAATTTCCCATTTGGTTATACAATTGTAATTTCCATATTGTTGAAGAAGAAAATATTAGTCTAATTTGAGCCTTCTCATGAGGTGTTGTGTTCCTTATTGCATCCTTTGGCATCATATCTAGAATATCTCTATGGAGTGAGAAATGATACATGCCTAAGGAGAGATGGCACAATGAGGAAGAGGGAGACCATGAGGGCCTCAAGACATGTATGTGGTAGATATGATAAGAGGAATTATTTCTCAATTAGATGCACTAGAAACTACCCATATGAGGGGCATACAAGTCAAAGATGTAAGTGACAGTGAATAAGAGAGAGAAAACCAAGTGAAAGTTTACAATGAAGAAGAAGAAGGAAAACTAGAGGAAAGGTTACTCTAGGTAATTGATAACATGGGTAGGAAGCCAAGGTTAGAATCCTCATCATATTATGGAATTTTAAACCCTGAAGAACTGATTGACCGGGTTGCAGATATGGAAAAGTATTTTGATTTTGAATCAATTATAGACCCTAAGAGAGTGAAATCCACTTGTATAAAGTTAAAAGGACATGCATCCTTGTGATGGACCCATGTTCAAACTAAAATATAAAGAAAGGATAAAGAGAAGATTAGGACATGGGAGAAAAATGTCACTAGATTGAAGGTCAAATTCCTCCCATTAGATTATGAATTGGGCCTTTTTAGGAGGCTATAAAATTTGAGACAAAAATAAATGACTATGAAATATTACACACAGGAATTATATAGGCTCATCATTTAGGCCAACCATGTGGAAGACAAGGAGGATAAGGTTTTGAAGTATATCAATGGACTACAATTTTCTATATGGGATGAAATAAACATGATAAAGATAAAGATGATAGAGGAAGCCTACCAATATGCCTTGAAGGTTGAAGAGAAGTTTTTACAAAGACAACAAAATAATCAAAGAGGAAGAGGATGGTCCTCATGAGGACAAGGACAAACAAGTAGTGGAAGAGGAAAATAAAAATAAAAAGAAGAAGCTAGTACTTCTCAGAATAACTTTAGCAATAATGCTAGAGGGGGATACTTCTTACGAGGAAGAGGTAAATTTGGTAGAGGAAGGGATAGATGATTCTCTAGAATATGTTATAGATGTGGAGACGATGGTCATCAAGATTTAAATTTTTGAATGCACAAAAAAGTAGTAGTAAGGGAAAGGATATTAGAAACCATATTGCGGTAGTAGATAAGGAAAGTGCTACTTTCCCAAGACACATGGAGGAGCTAGAACAAGGAAATATCTCATTATGAAGAGACTTCTACTAAAAAAAAAAGAGATAATGTGAACCTTATAAGAGGGAAAGTCTTTTAAGAATAATATGCAAATCAAGGGGTAAATATTGCAAGGTTAATGCAGATAGTGGGAGTACAAATAATATTATATCCAATGAAATGGTAGAGAAACTAGGGTTGAGTTAGATAGAAAATCCTAATTTGTACAAAGTCTCTTGGTTGAAAAAGGTACCTTATAGGTTATAAAAGTTATATAGAGAACTATATTTTAGTCAATGAATAATGTCACATGAAATTCCAAATTGGATATTACATGGATGAGGTATTGTGTGATATTAAGCCTATGGATGCTTGTCATTTGTTATTGAAAATACCTTAGCAATTTGATAGAAAGGCTATACATGATGGTAGGGAAAACACCTACATGAAAATGAAGGATGGTAAGAAGTATGTGTTGAGTCCATTGAAGAACAAGAATGAAAGAGAGGACAATGGTTTGAAGGTATGTTTAATTTTTGGAAAGCAATTTTTGAAATAAATGACAAGAAAGTGTGTTTTGCATTGATTGCCAAACCCACAGAGGGTGGGATAGTAAATCGAAAGGATGAGGTTCCAGGTGAAGTCACAGATTTGTTAGATGAGTATGCAAAAATTTTATGAGAAGAATTTCGAGATGGATTACCACTGATAAGGAGTATTAGCCATCACATCGATTTGATTTTAGGATTGAGTTTTCCCAATAAGGTAACATATAGACTAACACCATTAGAGAATGAAGAAATAAATAGACAAGTCAAAGAATTATTGGACAAGGGATTGATCAGTGAGAGTTTGAGCCCATGTGTAGTGGTAGCTATACTTGCACCAAAGAAATATGGAGAATGTTGAATGCATATAGATTTAAGGACTATCAATAAGATAACCATAAAGTATATATTTCCATTACCATACATGGATGATTTAATGGACTGCTTGAATGGAGCAAAGTACTTAACAAATATAGACTTGAAGAGTGGTTATCATTAGATCTAAATTAGGGAAGGGGTTGAGTGGAAAACCACATTTAAGATAAAGGATAGATGGTATGAGTGGCTGGTTATGCCATTAGGATTCGCAAGTGTACCTGGGTACCTTAATGTGATTAATGAATGAAGTGCTTAAGCCATTTATTGGAAAGTTTATGGTTTTCTATTTGGATGATATTTTGATATTCAATAGGGCAAGGAAGATCATTTGACATATTTGAGACTGGTCTTGCAGAGATTGAAGGAAGAAAAGTTGCTAGTCAACTTGAAGAAGTGTAGTTTCTTGAAAGAAGAATTGGTGTACTTAGGTTTTATGATTTCACCAGAAGGATTGTGAATGGATCCCAAGAAGGTTAAGGCCATTGTGAATTGGCCATCACCAAGAAGTAAGTTTGAGACAAGGAGTTTCTATGGTCTATAGGAAGTTTATCAAAAAATTTAGTGGGATTTGTACATTTATTATAGAGACCCTAAAAGGAGGAAAGTATGAATTTAAGTGGACAATTGCAGTATAAAGTAGTTTTTGAGTGCTAAAGGAAAATATAATAGAGCAAATAGTTCTAGCCTTGTCAGATTTCAATAAGGTTTTTTAGGTGGATTGTGATGCAAGTGGAACAACAATAAGAGTTCTAATCCAGGAAGGTAAGCCCATTGCATATCTCAGCAAGAAGCTAAATGAAGAAAAGAAGAAATACTCAATCTATGACCAAGAGTTTTATGCTATCATTGAAGCCCTAAAAATGTGGAGGGACTATTTACTACCAAAAGAGTTTGTGTTGTTCACACATAATTATGCTTTGTAGTTTATTAATAATCAAAGTAAGTTGAATCAAAGGCATATGAAGTGGGTAGAATTACTACAAGGATATTCATTTATCTTGAAGTGGAAAATCAAATCGAGTAGTTGATGCCTTGAGAAGATGAAATTTGTTGGTGAATATGATGATGGTAGAAGTTATTGGTTTCGATGCCATGAAAGAGATTTATAAGGGTGATGAATATTTCAAGGAAGTTTGGGTAGCATGTAGTTATCCTACTGTAGGATATAGGACTCCATGGATTTAATATTTCCTCCAAGAAGGGATGTTATTCAAGGGTCATTGACTATGCATACTACAAAGATCAATGAGATAAAATATGACAAGGGAAAAGCATAGTGGAGGAATTATAGGATATTCTAGGATGGAAAAAACCTTGAGGTAACTTGAAGAAGGTTACTATTGGCCTAGAATGAATACATATGTAAAAAATTTGTGTAAGGTTATCAAGTATACCAACATGCAAAAGAGAAGAGTCAAAATATCAGATTATATCCACCATTACCAATTCTAGAAATATTGTGGGAGGATATAAGCATGAATTTTGTTCATGGATTTCTGAGGATACAACAGGGGAAAGAATATGTTTTTGTTGTGGTTGATAGATTCTCAAAGATGGTACATTTCATACCTTGCAATAATATGAATGATGCAAATCATACTACTACTTTATTCTTTACAAAAATGGCAAGATTACATGGGTTGCCAAAGAGTATTGTTTCAAATAAATTTGTGGGTCATTTTTGGAGAACATTATGGAAGAATTTGGGTACTAAGTTGGCATTCAGTTTGGTTGATCATCCACAAAATGATGGAAAAACTGAGATTGTGAATAAGGGTCTTGGAAATTTACTGAGATGCTTGGTTTACAATAAGATGAAGCTTTGGGATGCTATTTTTGCACTAGAAAAGTTTACATACAACAAATCAATGAATCAAAGCATAGGAAGTTAATTTTATATTGTTTATGGAGTACATCCGTGAGGAGTAGATGATTACAAAAGACAATTGATTTATAAAGACCAAGTGTTGTTACGAAGGATTTTGCTAACTATATTCATGACTTACATTAGGAGGTGTGAAGTGATTTAGAAAAAAGTGACCATTAAGTATAAACAATATGTTGGTTGCAAGTGATGAGTTCTAGAATTTCAGGTTGGAGATTTGGTTCTAGCATATTTATGAAAGAAGCGATTCCCAAAAGGTACTTATAATAAGTTAAACTAGAAGAATATTGAACCCTATAAAGTCTTGAGGAATTTTACTGCAAATGCTTCAAAATAAAATTACCTAAAGGGGTGGATATATAACCCATATTTAATGTAGTATATCTATATCCTTATAATAAAGTATCAACTTGTGAGCAACATGATGCAATTTAAGAACTCTCAAATATTTATTGGGTACAAAAACTACCAAAAAAGGGATGTGATGAAATTGAGACGATCGTAGATTCTAGGGTTGCCAAAAATACAAGAGACAAGAAATATCATGAATACTTAGTAAAATGGAAGAATTGGGTAACTGAGGATGCCACATGGATGAATGCATCTTATATTACCAAATATGGAGTTCAACTTGAAGACTCATTGAATGTTCATAAACCATTTCTTCTACCCGACGAGTATGATACGAGAACATCATGACAATATTCGAAAGATGAACAATTGTGGAAGTGAAAAGCTAACAATTCACCTATTATGCATTTGAAATTATAAATTGCATGCTTGTGTCTAAGAGGGGGATGGAAAAGAGAGGAAAGTGAGGTATCAAACTAGATTTGTAATCCCAATAAATAAATAAAAGCTACCTTATCCATTTACCTTTGTGGTACTTGCTGCTATAAATTGTGTATTTGGAATTATGTGTGTTTTGTTACTTTTTTATTTGTGTAGGTTCCTAAGAATAATTCGGTATGTTGCAACCCAAAAAAGAAGATTGTGGTGTTGGTGTTAGAATTTGAGAAGATTTTTGAATGAGAGGAGGATGAAACATAGTGAAGACAAATACAAACAATACCATGGATAAGAACATCATTCAAGATACCAAATGTGATTAAGAAATAAGAATTTGCTTTCAAACTGTAGTGTAAGAGATTTTATAAGGCAAGGATGAGTTGAGGCTCATTTTGGAGCCAGACTAGGAATGCAAAAAATTGGTTGTAGAATAATTATTTATCTTGTAGTTGATAGACTAAGGTTTAATTTCATTTTGGTGTTGTGAACAAAAGTAAACCATGCAATTTTACGAAAGAGGAACACACAATTAGGGTTAGGTTTGGAATTGTGTAGTCATGAGATACAAATTGCATCAATATAAATGATCATACAAGTGAATAATTAAACCAATTGATTGTATAATTTCCTAGAGTGTATGATTACCTAGAAAAAATGGCTGCCTAAATTGTACGATTGCCCAAATTGTATGGTTGCTTGGATTGTACGATTACCTAAATAGAATGGTTACCTAGATTGAATGGTGTCCCAGGTTGTATGATTGTTATCTAGATTGAACAATTATCCAACTATTGCATGGTTTCCTAGATCGTACAATTGCTTAGATTGTATGGTTACCTAGATTGCACAATTTCTTGGATTGAATGGTTGCCTGGATTGAATGGTTGCTTGGATGGTATGATTGCTGCCTAGATTGTACGGTTGGTAGGTTGGGAAATCCATTGTATAATTACTAAATCAAGAAATTTCCCATTTGGTTGTACAATTGTAATTACCAAATTGTTGAAGAAGAAAATATTAGTCTGATTTGAGTCTTCTTGGGAGGTGTTGTGTTTGTTATTGCATCAATATGGATGCCCAAGTTGGAGTTAATAGAAAGAGAACATATATGACAATTTTGATATAGGAAACACATATTACACCAAAAGTTATTATTAAGGATGAGATGATCAAGCCTAATATAATGGTTCTTAAAAGTAGAAGTTTAACATTTAATTTTAATGGATACTAGCCAAGATTTTTGGATATTCAAAATTGGATCAAGTGGAAGTGGGGATTGAATTCAAATTATGTTACTAATTTTATTCATAAATGTCTTTTCCTCATTATCATTTATAGTTCAAAAATTATATATAAAATAATGGGTGGTGGGCCATGGTTTAAGGGAGAGTTTCCCTTTATTTAAGACCATGGAGTGAGAATTTTTTTGTTGAGGCAGATACAATTAATATTTCAAAGAATATTAGAAATACCCTAGGGGGATTTATTAAGGAGGGATAAAATACTAAGGAGAAAAATCATGGTAAGTATATTTGGATGTGTTGCTATGGATATTTTAAATCCTTTGCCATAATTCATTAAGATTAATTTTGAATTAATAGACTGGGATCAAAAAGTAGATTATGAAAACATTGTATTTTGATGCCATAATTATTATGAGACTTGACACATGCAAGATATTACAAAGTAAAAATGATGAAGAAAGAGAAAAAAAATGGTCATGAGACAAACTTCAAATTGAAGCAAGAAAATCATACTATAATAGAGGCTAGATTAGATCAAGGATATTCCATTCCAAATGAAAAGACAAATGATGCACCTTGCTAGGGCCATAAATTTTGCTCTGAGTTTTTAATTTTTCCCCGTTATTTTTTGGAACGTACAAAATTGCATGGAGAACTTAAGAAAACTTTCCCTTTGCATTTGCGCGCAAGAAAATACCTCTAGGAGCCCAAAAGTAGCTTTTAATGTAATTGTTAGTTTTTGCAGCTGGAAATTTATCATAACTACTAGTGTAGAACTAGATTGGGGTTGCTATATTGGGATAGTGGTTATTATTGAATAACGGGTGCATTATTCCATTTTAGATGCCATACGAGTTTATTTTTTATTTTTTTTAGGGTTACTAAAAATAGCAAGTGAGTTGCTAAAAATAGAAAGTGACTAAAAGTAGTAAGGGGGTAGCGTAGGCCAGGGTTTTTATTTTGGGGAGTATAAGAAGTGGGAGACTCTATTGTAAGGGGGATGTGAATTCAGATAATGAAAGGAAGTATTTGCAGGTTTCTTTTACTAGTGTATTTTGTATGATGTCTTGCCTTACAATTTTACCCTTGGAGTCCATTGTTGGTCTCTTGCAGTAAATTTACATCAATTGGTATCAGAGCGGGTGAGATATCACTAGTGGAAAGAAGATGAATAGAATAGGGAGAGGGCAAGGGATATATGCCCAAATGAATAAGCAGATGGAGGATCTGCATGCAGAAATAGCATGGTTGACTGGTGTGATTACTCGCATGACGGAGGCTCGCACCAATGGGACCGAGATCTAAGATCTGATAATGAGACCACGACTGAGCAAGGCGAATCTAAGGATCACATGGATGAAGACCTAGAAATTTTTGAAAGTAGGCTGATCCGAGCCTTGGAAGGACTTAAAGGAAGCCGAGATGGAATCAAGATCAAGGTTTTCGAGTATGTTGGTGGGTTAAAACTAGAGGAGCTAATCGATTGGGTAAATAGTATGGAGAAGTATTTTGAATGGAGTAATCTGGCTGAGGAAAAGAAGGTGAAACTCGCATGCACAAAGTTGAAAGGGCATGCTCTAATTTGGTGGGATCATCTACAGATAGAACGATAGAGGAAAGGAAAAGAAAATATCAAGGCTTGGGATAAGATGAAGAAGAAGTTGCAAGAAAATTTTGTGCCTGTAGACTATTCCCAAACTTTATTTTGTAGATTTTAGAACCTCCGATAGAAGGACCAAAGCATCGAGGACTACACCAATGAGTTCTACAAGCTATCTATTCATGTGGAGCATAACGAGATCGAAGAGCAAAGGGCTGCGAGGTATGTAAATGGCCTAAGTTATGCTATTCAAGATGAGTTGAGTATGCATCGTACCCTTACTATAGAAGATGTGTATCATATGGCCTTGAGGGCCAAAGAAAAGCATAAGAGGAGTAATTACAGAAGAGGGAAGAAGGGATTGGTATCTTCTACAAATCGAGGGCATGGGGGATCTAGCTCATCAAAGGGAGAATCCTCAAATACAAAGAAATAGGAAGAGATAGAGCAAGGTCATGGTACCTACCAAAGAGGAAGAGGGAATAGAGGAGGTCGAGGTAATGGGGGAGGTCAAACTGGGAATGGATCATGGAAGCCATATACCTATTTTAGATGTGGTGAGGAAGGTCACAGAGCATTTGAGTGCACCCACTATGATGCTAAAGAGAGGAATCAAGGAGGACAGGCTAGAGTCAACCTGGTTGAGGAAGAGGATGAAACTAAGATAGAAGTTTCTGCAGACACAGGTGAGAATCTCATGATAAAGAGAATGTTGATTGCTCCAAAGAAGGCGAAAATGCAAGTGGATGAGGGTGGTGAGTCCTAGCTATGAACAAATATCTTTCGCACAAGATGCACATTGGGAGGAAAGGTATGCAAAGTAATCATTGATGGTGGTAGTTGTGAGAATATGGTCTCTAATGTAATGGTAGATAAAATGAATCTAAAATGTGAGAAGCACCCACACCCCTATCGCATTTCATGGATCAAGAAAGGAAATGAGGTGACTATTGATAAGAGATGTTTAGTAAAATTCTCAATCGGGAATACTTATAAAGATGAAGTTTGGTGTGACGTGATTCCTATGGATGCCTATCACATACTGTTGGGGAGGCCTTGGCAATATGATAGGAAGACCATCCATGATGGGGGTCAAAATACATACACCTTTTGGAAGGATGGTGCCAAGGTAGTATTGTTGCCTCTTCAAGAAGAAGGGTAGAGTGAGAGTTTGCTGACTACGAAGGAGTTTATCATAGAGGCACAAGAATATGGTTGGTGCTATGCATTGACGATGAAGAATATAGAGGTAGAGGAGGTTCCTATACCACCGACAACATCCAGGTTGTTGAAGGAGTATGCTGATGTCATACTAGATGAGTTACCTGATGGGTTACCATCGAAGAGGGATATTCAACATCACATTGATCTAATTCTTGGGTCAGTTCTTTCGAACCAGGCAGCCTATCGGTTGAGCCCAACCCAAAATGCAGAGTTGAATAAGCAAGTGATAGAATTGATACATAAAGGATTAGTAAGGGAGAGCATGAGTCCTTGTGCAACTCCCACCTTGTTAACTCTGAAGAAGGATGGCTCATGGTGGATGTGTGTAGATAGCAGGTCCATAAATAAAATTACTATCAGGTACAGGTTCCCAATACCTAGAGTGGATGATATGATGGATGTCTTAGCAGGGGCTAACTACTTCAACAAGATTGATCTACGGAGTGGTTATTATCAGATCAAGATTAAAGAGGGGGATGAGTGGAAGACTGCTTTCAAAACCTGATATGGGTTGTATGAGTGGATGGTGATGCCATTCGGGTTATCAAATGCGCCCAGTACCTTTATGCGGTTGATGAACCGAGTGCTACGGGAATACATTGGTAAGTTTGTGGTTGTCTATTTTGATGATATCTTGATTTTTAGTAAAAGTGAAGAAGAGCACTTGCACCATGTGAGGTTGGTGTTAGAGCTATTACGGAAAGAGAAACTATATGCTAATTTGAAGAAGTGTAGATTTCTTCAAGAAAGTTTAGTGTTTTTGGGCTTTGTAATTTCCAAGGATGGCCTGAAGATGGATGAGGAAAAGGTGAAGGCAATTCTTGAATGGCCTATTCCAAGGAGTGTAACAAAGGTGAGAAGTTTCCACGGTTTGGCAAATTTTTACAGGAAGTTCATTAGAAACTTTAGCAGCATTCTTGCACCCATAACAGAGTGTACAAAGGGGAAAAAATTTGTATGGACAAAAGCAGCAACTCAGAGTTTTGAACTCTTGAAGAAGAAGGTTTCAGAAGCACCCATGCTGGTATTACCTAATTTTAAAAAAATATTTGAAGTTGACTATGATGCTTCACATGTGGGGATTGGCGCTGTGCTGAGCCAAGAGGGGCGGCCAGTAGCATTTTTTAGTGAAAAGTTGAATGAGGTAAGAAAGAATTACTCCACTTATGATGTAGAATTTTATGCAATTGTGCAGGCACTGAGGTATTGGTGACATTATTTGTTATCCAAGGAGTTTGCATTGTACACTGATCATGAAGCCTTAAGGTATGTCAATTCTCAGAAGAAATTAAATAGTAGACATGCCAAGTGGGTCTCCTTTTTGCAAGAATACTCATTTGTGTTGAAGCATAAGTTCGATAAGCAGAATAAGGTTGCTGATGCATTAAGCAGGAGAGTACTATTGGTAACCACCATGGAGAATGCAGTGGTAGGCTTTGAGGGAATTAAGGATTTGTATGAATCTGATGCAAATTTTAGAAGCATTGTACAATAGTACAAAACTCCAGTTGTGGGTGAGGCTGGTCAAATATTTGTTGAGTATGTTATGCAGGATGGCTATCTATTTAAGGGAAAATAGTTGTGCATACCTATTGGTTCCATGCGGGAGAATATCATCCATGAGCTGCATAGTGGTGGTTTGGCAGGACACTTTGGCATAGACAAAACAGTTGCTCTTATGGAGGAAAAGTACTATTGGCCATGGTTGAAGAGAGATGTAATTCGATTTGTATCCAGATGTAGAGTGTGCCAGGTGGCTAAAGGCCATGTACAAAATACAGGGTTGTATATGCCCTTACCAGTTCCCCTAGGATCATGGACCGACCTGAGCATGGATTTTGTGCTAGGGCTACCCCATACTCAGTGAGGTAAAGATTCCATTTTTGTTGTAGTAGATAGGTTTTCTAAGATGGCTCATTTTCTTGCTTTCCAAAAAACCAATGATGCAACCAAGATTGCAGTACTTTTTTTGATGAAGTGGTGAGACTACATGGAGTTCCAAAGACCATCACTTCAGATCGGGATGTTAAGTTCTTGAGTCATTTTTGGTGGATATTGTGGAAGAAACTAAACACAAAGCTACAGTTCAGTAGTGCTTATCATCCACAGACTGATGGATAAACCGAGGTCGTGAATCGAATCTTGGGCAACCTTTTGAGGTGCATAGTTGGTGAGAAGCCACGACAATGGGATTTAGCCCTATCGCAAGAAGAATTTGCATATAACAACTCAGTGAACCGCTCGATAGGAAAATCACCATTTCAAATTGTTTATGGCTAGAACCCCAAGGGTGTTCTAGATTTGGTTGAATTACCAATCCATGAGCATGTTAGTGATGATGCAGAAGCATTTGCTGAACATATACAACAATTGTAGGAAGAGGTCAGAGACAAGTTGCAGAATAGTAATACTAAGTATAAAAAGGCCATTGATGTGCACAGGCACATCCAAGTATTCCAGGTTGGGGACATGGTGATGGTTCACCTTCGAAAGGAGCGATTTCCCAAGGGGACATATAATAAGTTGCAAATGAAGAAAATTGGCCCTTGTAGGATTCTACAAAAAATGAATGACAATGCTTATAAGGTGGAATTGCCAGTTGACCTCGATATTTCACCAGTTTTCAATGTCTCTGATTTGCATGAATTTCATGGTGATATTGCAGTTGTTGAAGAGGCAAACACCATAGCTTGGGAGAAGCAAATCCCCAAGAAGAAGAAGGAACACATTGTGCAGGTCCTTGATAGGAAAGTGATCACCACACACAATGGTAACTATAGCAAATACTTGGTATAGTGGGAAGGATTGTCCCAGACTGATAACACTTGGATTTTTGAGGATGAACTTAAAAGGCTTGACATTGACAAGCTCGAGGTATTTTGTTAGCAGAAGGAGAATGATGCACCTTGCTAGGGCCATAACTTTTGCTCTGAGTGTCCGTTTTGCCCCGTTCTTTTTTTAGAACGTGCTGAATGGCATGGAGAACTTAAGAAAAATTGCCCTTTGTGTTTGCATGCAAGAAAATGCCTCTAGGAGGCCCAAAAGTAGCTTTTAATGTAATTGTCAGTTTTTGCAACTAAAAAGTTATCATAACTACTAGTGTAGAACTAGAGTGGGGTTGCTATCTTGGGATAGTGGTTATTATTGAATAACGGGTGCATGATTCCATTTTGGATGCCATCCGAGTTTTTTATTTTTTATTTTTTAGGGTTACTAAAAATAGCAAGTGAGTTGCTAAAAATAGAAAGTGACTAAAAGTAGTAAGGGGGTAGCGTAGGCTAGGGTTTTTCTTTTGGGGAGTATAAGAAGTGGGAGACTCTATTGTAAGGGGGATGTGAATTCAGATAATGAAAGGAAGCATTTGCAGGTTTCTTTTACTGGTGTATTTTGTATGATGTCTTGTCTTACAATTTTACCCTTGGAGTCCATTGTCGGTCTCCTGTAGTGAATTTACATCAACAAATAAAGAAGAAATAAATAAGAATAAAAGGTATGAGAAAGTACAATGTGCAAGTTCAAATTCAAAAGGAATTAAAGGTGTTAAAGACAATTTTAAATTAAAGATGACAAAAGAGGTCAAATTTATCCCAAGTAAATTATCTTTATTTTTGTCAAGTAATATAGAATCCTCTCTTGGCAATAGAAATGAAAGTGGTAGAGAGGTTATCCATTGAACTTTAGGGTTTCAAAAACAACATAATAAGAATATAAGAATAGAGGAAATCCATAGCAATTTAGGGTTTTTAGGGAAGCATAAAAAGGTAATTATCATGGAAGAATGTCCTTGAACTTTAGTGTTTCTAGGGAAACATTAAGAAGAAAGTGCCTTTGAGGTTATTCTTTATAATTTAAATCCTTCAAAACAAGACAAGCCTATAAATGACAAGTCTCTTTTTTCCTCAAAAAAAAATCTATAATTTATTTTTTGAGTTTGAAAAAAATTATAATTTGATGGGTATGAAGTACCCTTAAGAATTTTAGTCACATCGTATCTAGGAGTTGTTAATATAAACTAAAATGAGTATTGGCCTCCTTGCTGTAATATGTTACAATCAAATTACAATCTAGAAATAAAATACTAATAACAATATTGATAGGTGGAAAGTAGGAATAAGTTCTAGATCAATCATAGTTCTTAAATAACTCTTGAGTCTAAAAATTGAGAAGTTTCCAGGTTTCAATTCTAGAGATAAACTCTATTTGAAGCCTATATTTCTATAAAATAAATGTAAGGGTCCCTTTCAAAACCTTTTTTTTGCTATTAATAGATCTATGATATGATCCTTAATAAGAGGAGGACTGTGAGGAAATCCTCAATCCTCTAACCACTTCTTCCCTCTAACAAGTGGCTATTGATAAGTCTCACTATTAGCAGTGGGAAAAATCAAAGGAAATAATAAAGATGAAAGTTTTGTTGGGAATGACCAAGGCAATTGCAAATAGAATGAGGAAGATCCTTCCTATGTTTATTGTTTTGTGGCACGGACCCCCTCGTCGCAGTACTTTTTAGTTTGCAAGGCTTCCAATTTCATGAATTCTCTTTTAAATCCTCCCTCTTAAAGCTCCTACAAGTGTCTACACTAAAATTGAAGATCCAAAAGAGGTTCCTATGGATTGGTTCTGAATCTAAGTCGCCTTTCACTTGGTGTCCTCGGGATAGGGTTTGCAAACCAAGGGAGTTTGGAGGTATTGGGCTAAGGAGAATACAACATTTAAACATGGCCCTCCCCCAAACAAGCATGGCGTCTTTTGACAAATGCAAATGCGAATGGATTACTATAATCGAAAGTATTTGCAAGAAATTGAATTCTTAAGTTATTCCTTTCCTCCCAGCGGATCAATTTTTTGGAAATCAATCCTTCAAACTAAAAACTTGCTAAGCAAAGGCTACGTTGAACGGGAAATGGAAGAAACATTGATTTTTGGGACCACAAATGGTTAAAGGACTATCCCCTCGACCCCATCCTTTCAACCCTTAGAGCTTGGACAATTGAAGTTTTTGGTACCAAAGTTGCAGATTTTATTACTTTGTCAAACAATAGAAGGGTATGGAAGCCAATAATGAATAATGATCTACCGGGGCATCAATAATTCGGAGAATGAATTAAAGCTTTACTCCCTTCCCATTCTTGAGGCCCCCTTCCCGGGAAGCTTTAGACAATGGGGAATTTTCCCACAGACCTTCTCGATGCTTATTGATAATGATGAACCTACTTTCCCTCACTTGGAAGTTTGGCCCAAAAGCATTGTTCCAAAGGTTGGGTTTTTTGCATGGGTTGCCATCCAAAATAAGATCCTCACCATGGATAACTTAATAAAAAGAGGTGTGATTGTTGTTAATAGGTGTTATCTTTGTATGTCCAGTGGGAGTCTATTGATCATTTGTTTCTATATTGTAATTTTCTCGTCTCCAATCTTGTTAGGTCCCGTCTACAAGTGTTTCATATTTATTGGGTCCATCCTCAGCCCATTTTTGACTTATTTGTCCGTGGCCTTCCCCCTTTTGATAGGCGTCTTAGGTATATGTGGAAGATCTACCTTCATCACTACTTGTGGCGATATGGTTGGAAAGGAATCGTCGGGCCTTCTTGGATAAGGTTTCTCGTCATCCTCTCGTCTCTCAAAAATTTTAGCATATGCTAATGAGAATGCTTGTTTAGTGCCCCCGACATCTAGACCTCCAAATCCTTTTGAAGCTTCATTAGGCCGCCATTAAAGTTACCTCTCCGATGGCCTCAATCATCCTCAAGTCTGTCCTAGAACCATGATCACATGGACCCCCCCCCCCCTAGGGTGGATTAAGTTAAATTTTGATGGGGCATTTAAGGGCAACCCGGTGGGTGGTGGCTTACTTAGAGACCCCAAGGGTGAGGTGCTTGTAGCTTTTCGCCGAACATCTTGGAGCTCAAACTAACAATGTGGCTGAAGTAAGGGCAGTTTGGAGGAGCCTCAAGGTGGCAAAGAATTATCCAGGGAAACTATTGGTGGAAGGTGATTCTCTTATTATTATAAATCTTCTAAAGAACACTAAGAGAGCTCCTTGGAGATTTGATGACTACATCCATGAAGCAAGGGCTCTAATTCATGACCGACCCGAGGCCATAATTTTGCATACCTTCCGAAGCAAACATGGCGTGATAGGGCGGCAAATGAAGGCATTGTAGCACAAATTTGATCACGTGGCTGAAAATCTTCCTCATCCTCCAATGGTGATTGATAATGAAAAACTTTAGATTGGAAGGCTCAAAGTGGATCAATGACAGAAAATGGGGGCATTTTAAAAATATATATATATATTTTTTGAACCTTATAATGGATTTTGTCATATTTGTTTTTTTTGTTCATGTGACTAGTGTTTTTTGGGGGCCCCGATATAGGTTTTTTATCTACAAATTCATGCATGGGAAACATCCCCTTTGGCCTCAAGTATTTCCCAAGGTGTGTTTGGATTTGATGTCCCCAAAAGGCCCTAGCAAGAAATAACAAAGGGTGGAGATCCCCGACAATGAGCCCGGACCCCCCATAATAGTCTTGGAGAAGATGACAATTTCCCCTCCAACAATATCAACCGCTTGAAGGTCCTGCCGCCTCATCGCGTTGATTTGTGTGATTCTCTAAATCTTATGTTTTCCCATTCCGGGCCACAGGAGTCGAAGGCAAAATCTAAAGATGATGGCAAGAACGATGATAAGAAGTTAGATGAGGACTACAAGGAAGGCTTGGCCTCTTGGCGTCCATTCTATGGGATGTTTTTTTTGACCATATTCTATTATTTTTATATGGGCCCACGCTCACCCGCTGGTGCCTTGCATGATTAGTTTTTGTCTTTGTTAGTTCTTTTCTCGTCTTTCTTTCTCGATGGCCATAATATTAGGCTTCCATAGTTTAGTTTGGCCGTATTCTAGGAGAGTAGGTCTTGGCCATTTTTGTTGCTCCTTAAACTTTTAGGGCTTGGCCTTTGTCCGTTGTCGGGGACCCTATTTTGTAAAATGGTTTTGGGTCAACCAGTTAAAACCCGGTGTTAATTATAATATTCTCTTACTTACCAAAAAAAAAAATGTGTTTTGTTGGGAATGAAAAAAAGGGAGAAAGAACCAAGAAATAAAAACAAAGATAAAAAAGTTTGTTTGAACCCCACTCAGTATGAGGGGACCGAGACCCCTCATAAAAACTTGTATAAACTCATTGAAAAAGAAATAAAAAGAAAAAGAAAATTAGAGGGATATTGATATGGGAAAACAAAAAAATAATTGAAAGTAGGGCTAAATCTATAAATAAAAAGTGATGATAAAAATTATATCTTTGAATAATAAGGGCATGAATGATACCCCTAAAAAAAGAGGTATTAGGGAATTGACAAGTTGTTATATACAACATATTTATAGAAATGCAAACTAGTTCACAAATATATTAGCAATTTGTAGTGTTGATTTTAATTTTGACAAAATTCAAATTTTAGAAGACAATTAGATGAGTGATATTTTGTCTCTTAATAAAATAATATCAAGGAGTTGATTGTGAAAAGGTATCAATTTGATAAGATGAAAATTATCTTTGATAAAAAGATAAGTTGGATATGGTTTAATTAATATGATAGCAATGAAATGAGAACAATGTAATGTTTTGTTATTTTAATGGGAGAAGACACACATAGCTATTAAAAAAATATGTATACCTTCTATCTCCTAAAACCAACACAATATCAAAGTTGTATTGTATTTATATGTGTCTCATGACATAAAAATCTCTCTTTGAGTATTAGCATTCATGTTTGAATTTATTAGAATCCTTACAATGGTCTATTATATCTATATCTTAGGATATATTATGCTTTTAAAGTACCATTCCTTAAGACTATGAAACTTCCATTTGGTCCATTTTTATTATTAATTTTATATATCTAATGATTAACATGGAATTACTACTTAAGCATTTTTAATCTCTTGATGCAATTACAATATTTTAAATCTTGTATTTTATGATTCGTAGAGGGAAAATTGTTTATTATAATTAATACTATTGGTTAGAGTAGCTTCATGGGATCTGGACCCCTTATAAAAACCTGTGTAAACTCATTGAAAAAGAAGAAGGATGCATGGAACTATCTTTAAATGTCCTCTAGTATGGAATCCATACATCCACTATATTGGTGACCTGGATATAACTAATTAGTTTTGTCATTTCTAGTCAGAGAAATAATTACATTGACTATTTAACATCTATATCATAAAAATCTGAATGTAAAACATATTTATACATAGTGATATTTAAAACTTAAAAAATGTAAATATTCTCACCTTTAACTAATATGTCCTTGATATTCTTTGCTTGAAATTACAACTTGTTATCCAAATGATTACTAATGAAATTATAAATAGTACTATAAATTATGGAAATAATAACCTACTCTTTGAATTCATCTATAAACCTACAAAATAGAAATTTAGTATTTCCTTTGATTTTTGAATCCATATCGTGGTTTCGTTTCTCTTCTCACTATATTATTTTTTTCATCTTGTGCTTCTTTGAAAATTTTCTACTCTCTTTTTATTTTATTTTTCTCTTGTATACTTTGTATATCCTTTTTAAAGTCTTTGATAGAATATGAAAAACTAGCTATCTTTTTACCATTACTTTGAGGTTTCCATTTGATTAGGAATACATGTTCAACAATTTCCAAAGGATAATTTTTTCATTGGTATTCTTTGTACACCTTAGGGAAATATAACCACAATCGTAAAGATTCCCCCTCTAAAATGTTTCCAAGACCATGTTCCCAAACCAGTTTGCCAAAATATAAAGATTTAAATTTTACCAAGTAGTCTCTAACATTCATATCATCCTCTCAAGAAAACTTCATAACTCCATGAGCTCGCACCCAAAAAATGATAACAAAAACCAGGGTTCTATGAAATCATGTGTCATATATCTCCATATCCCCATCAAATTCAACATAAATAAGTATAGTTAAAAAATTCCTTTAAAATGCAACAAATAATGCTTGATTTGTTTTACCTAGACTAAATTCACTACCACAAATGCAACAAATGTATTTAAAAAATGTCATTACCACTCTTTCAGATGACTAAATTCATGAGGTTATTTATTTCCATTAGTACTATTTTAAATATTGCATTTGATCACTCCCTTTGAATCTTCTCAGATTCTAAAAAATATCATAAGAATCATCTAATATGATACATTTATGTAAATATATGAACCCTAGAAATGATAAGTTTTTGGAGAAAATCTGAAAGAAAACTCTCACTTTATCAAAATATTTGCTCTATTTCCACATCTTATTAATTTTGATGCTCTTAGACACAAAGTATCTACAAAAAATCTAAAATATCAAATCAGTCATCCATAAATGTAATACATAAACACATAAATATAGGTAGTATCCTTAAGGTAGGATAACACCAATAATATTCCTTAAGGAAGGAATAAATCCATAGGATTTCCCAATATGAGAGGGCCACTTCATGGGAAAATATGATTACAAATCAACTTGCTATGATCAATAATTTCAATCCCATGACCTCTTCTTTATATTCTCTTTTCCTAAAAATGTGAGGGGAGGATATGACCTTAACCCTAGACAAGTAATTGGTCCTTTACCAACTAATTATAACAAAATAATATCTCAAAACAATAAACCTTAATTCATGTGTGGACCATGCCAATCATCTATAATACCCACATACAATACAATATTATACCCCTAGATAACTCTCCCTAGGTACTGTATGAAGATCCATTCAAAGTTTTTAGCAATTCTTTCTATATTTTGTTCAATATTCTAATTCATACCATTTACAAGAAGTAAACCACTACTTATTAGTACCAACATAGGCCACGTGGTTCTTCAAATCATCTCTTGTATCATAAATTTTCCATTAATTATAGAATTTGGGAATAAATTCCACTCAACAAGAAGAAAAATATGAGATTTATAATGGTATTTATTTTAATCATCTCCTTCTTCCTTTCAATTATACCCTTATTATTATAACTATATCTTTCTTCCTTATAATTATATCCTTATTCCTTACAACTATATCCTTCTTAATTGTATTTATATCAAAATCCTAGTTTGCATGCCCAATTCATATTAGTATCGCTAATTGTGTTAGGACCCTTATGTCCTAACTAATTAATAATTTTAACTAGTCATGTTATTAAAAGTTAATGCTGTTACTAGTTACTAGGACCCACAATCTATTTAGGGTCCGGGTTTGTAAGAAATTGTGTGGTTCCTTATTATATATTAGATTGCAATGAGAAAAGAAGGGAATAAATTACATTATTGTGTTAAGAGTTTTAAAGGAAGTAGGCCCCTTAAAGTGGCTTGTGATAGTGCAATATTTCAATCAATTAATATAATTCATTATTTATTTCCTATTTTGGTGCATAATTTTTGTTTTAATTTTATTATTTCAAGCATATTTGTTTCATCTACTATCAGAGTGCTTTCCAAGGTCACTTTTCATAGCATCACATAACCAATTTTTATAGTAGTGGCAATCACAAATCTAAAAAATAAACTCATTACAATGCTTAAACAATGCCTATAATAGGCTAATACCCTTTAGTAATATTAGGTGTAAGTCCTAATAGCTCAATTGAGTGAAGTATTTGGGTCAAAATCTACGAAGAAACATATTTTGAGGAGTACCCTAGAAACACCCAAGTAAACATATTCAAGTGTGTCACCAGGGAAAAGAGTCAACGACCCCATACCTTTTTTGTAGTTTTTTCCTCCTTTTTGAGTGTATATAGATAGTTTTCATTTGAGATAAATTTGTGGATGGATTATCAATAAAATTACCTAGATCAAGTAAGTTGTTGGTACCTAGAGAGTGGTACTCACTTAGATAGTATCTGTGGTTAGTAATATTTTTTCCTTAACCTTAGAAAGCCACAATATAGGTCCTATTACTTAGTTTTTGATATATTTAGCTCAAAGAAGTTACAAACATATTAGATCATCTAATTTATTAGGCTGCTCTTCTTCAGTTGTGCAAATCCAAACCAAAAAAATTACACATAGACTAGGATTTCAAGATCATGCATGGTGAATTTCTTCCAATCTATGAGCATATAAGGCCAAATAACATTGTGCAATTTAGAGTTCTAGACCTAGCTAGAAAATTAATTATTTTATTTTCAAAACAACACACCCCATGCACAAAAAGATTAAAATTTTACATTTTCATACGAAATCCAATGCAAAAATAATTTTTGAATTTCGATCATTTTTGAGTAAAAAAATATAGTTTTAATATTGGTGCGCTTCGATGCAATTTTTATTCTATTTGGATTAAAAAATCATAAAAAAGTTCAAAAAAAAAAAAATTAGATTTTTTTTGAAATTACAAATTCTGCATAATTTCCTCATTTCCCACTTTAGAGAAATATTGTCCTTCCCTCATTCCATAAATTCAAATAAAGTCCCAAAATCCTCATTTTTCCAAAATCAATAGAAATTCCCTTGTAAAGGAATATTTTATTTTTAATTTTTTTAACACCTTTCCCATTGCGATCCTCTCTTTGATTTGATTGTTTTGATATAACCCTCATAACACTTTTCACACTCCTTTTTGTGGCCAATATGGCCCCAACTACCTATTGTCAAGAAATCTCAAAAAAGATGAATGAAGACCTCAATAAAATAAAGGACAACCTCTAAGCTTTGAGCAAACATGATAAATTAGATTGAATTGAGAAAATTGAGTTTAGGATACTTAGACTTAGTAGTAAATAGGACAAGTTATAGAATGCATTCTCATAGTTGCTACTACAAGGACAATACTACTGTAATGACCCAAAATCTAGCTATAAGAAAACACATAGAAAAAAAAGATTTTTTTCTAGGAGAGGGATTTATAAAACCCTAACTGTGTTGGAATATGTAATGCAATATTGTGTAAATTATTCTTAGACTAAAATATAAAGTCTAAAGAATAATATTTAGAAAATAATTCTATGTAAAAATATTCCCACCCAATTAATAAATAAAATAAGGGTGCTAGGAATATTTAATTTATGGAAAAAAGTATTCCCCCTTTTCTAGAAAATATTAGAAAGTAACTAATAACTTTCTAATATTTGATAGATGCCACTTATAACATATCTCAAATATTAGATTGTGATAAAATTAGAAAGTAACTAAAGCACTTTCTAATATTTGATTATATTGTGATAAGATTTAGGGTTGTAGTAGAAAAGCTTCTCTTTAAATAAGGGTGTTTTCTACTACATATTATCATATCTTATCAGATCTTATCGTATCTTATCATATTGACTTGTGTTGTAGGTTATGTTGATGCATATTGTTGCATAACATTGAAGAATTCTTGTACTGTTGAATCATTGAGTAATATAGTGAGCTTCATAGTGAATGTTTTCCTTCTTCATTTGAAGTAGGGTTTTAACACTTAATATTGGTGTTGTGGGTTTTTTATTTTTTGTGTGTGATTGATCTTGTGGAGCATTCTTCGATCTTGGAGAGACTTTGCTTGTCTCACATTAAGCTCTGATACCAAAAGTGAGACAAGCAAAGTCTCCTCAAGATCGAAGAATGCTCCACAAGATCAATCACACACAAAAAAGAAAAAACCACAACACCAATATTAAGTGGTAAAATCCTACTTCAAATGAAGAAGGGAAACATTCACTATGAAGCTCACTATATTACTCAATGATTCAACAATACAAGAATGCTTCAATGTTATGCAACAATATGCATCAACATAACCTACAACACAAGTCAATATGACAAGATATGATAAGATCTGATAAGATATGATAATATGTAGTAGAAAACACCCCTATTTAAAGAGAAGCTTTTCTACTACAACCCTAAATCTTATCACAATCTATCAAATATTAGAAAGTTCTTTAGTTACTTTCTAATTTTATCACAATCTAATCTTTGAGATATGTGATAAGTGACATCTATCAAATATTAGAAAGTTATTAGTTACTTTCTAATATTTTCTAGAAAAGAGAAATAAATTTTTTCCAAGAAATTAAATATTCCTAGCACCCTTAATTTATTTATTAATTGGGTGGAAATATTTTACATAAGATAGAATTATATTCTAATTCAAATATTATTCTTTAGACTTTATATT
The DNA here is from genome assembly GCA_028583015.1 of Wollemia nobilis. Classification (NCBI taxonomy): domain Eukaryota; kingdom Viridiplantae; phylum Streptophyta; class Pinopsida; order Araucariales; family Araucariaceae; genus Wollemia; species Wollemia nobilis. The sequence continues at coordinate 53,755 of JAQPPZ010016274.1, read as the reverse complement.
TTAGTCTAAGAATAATTTACACAATGTTGCATTACATATTCCAACACTCCCCCTTAATGCAATATTGGAGAAATAAATTATGAGATAAAGAAACATTCTCCCCCTAAAGATACAAACGGGGATGAGAATCAAATGAGTAATATAGTTACAATGAGCTTCTATGACCAAGAATGGTCTATAATAAGGCACCAATACAAAATGGGCCAAAATGAGACTACAAGCCCCCAATGGAGTAGCTTCAGATACAAGCAGCTTACAAAGCCATCCATCAACCACAAGTGGTTGCAAATAACAAGAAGAAAACATCACAAGGGTGTCTTCAGTAAGCCTACAAAATCCCAAACGGAAGTACCTACAAGCTACAAGCAGCTCAACATAAGATCAGTTAGATACATCATCATAAATATATTCACCATAGCATATATGAATATCCAAAGATGATAACAAAACTGATCTAACAAATAGTGAACTATAAGTCATCACAAAAAGATGCCAAGCCATACTTATAGTCACATGCTATATAGTTGATCAAAAAATATCATGTACAAAGTTGCATAAAGCAAACAAGGAGTATCATGATAATGCAAACTCTAAAGTACCATGTACAAAAGTAGCACAAGTCTAACAAAAAAGTACCATGTACAAGAGTTGCATAAGGTATATGAAAATAATAAAGTGTGCACACCGGTTGCATAAATCCAACCATAAAATATCATGTACAAAAGTAGCATAAATGCTAACAAGAAATTACCATGATAAACCAATTACATAATGCCAACTACATAAAAAACATGTACAAAGTTGCACAAGGCAACAAGAAAGTACCATGTAAAAGAGTCGCATAAAGCAATTGCATCATATACCATAATTGCACAATGCCATCTACAAAGTAACATGTACAAAATTTGCACAAGACAAACAAGAAAGTACCATGTTCAAAAGAGATGCAAAAAGCAATTATACCACCAAAGATCAACTCATATATATAGCACAAAACACCTCATAAGGATGAAGTTGTCATCACACAAGTGTAACTACACTTCATTCCCCCTCGAGGACAACTTCACCAAACCAAGTGAGTCCCTCAGCTTACAAAATTGCTCCTTGGGAAGAGGTTTGGTGAAAAAATCAGCAAAATTAGAAGATGATGGACAATACTCCAACTACCTTCTCTCTGATAAAATTGGCTTGGATTTCAACATGCTTTGTCCTTTGATGCATTACAAGATTTTTAGCCAAGGCAATAGTTGATTGATCATCATGAAAGATAATCATGAGCTACTATAACCATATTGCAATAAACAACTATAACCATATTGTAATTGAATAAACCAAGATCAACTTGCAATAGATTAACTTGCAATAAGAAGGTAACTAACCATAACAATCATCTTGCAACAAAATAAACTAACTTGAATTGAACCATAAAACATTTGTTAAATGTTTAGATAGTCAATAAGTTAGTAAGTTAGTGTTCATTTTAGGTTTTGCTATAGCCTAATGAATTGCCAATTCATCTCACCCAAGGTCAACCAAGCTACCCAAAAGGGTATGGGTACGAGGACCCAAAAAGGACTTGCTACCAATAGAGCAGATTCTTTTGGATTCAATAGGTGTTTAGCAAATATAAACTATGTTGCAAGATTAAGTAAATTTTAATTAAATACTAAAGTTGTGGTTAGTAAGTTGATTCATTTTTAACCTTCTTGATTAATATGAAAATTAGTAAATTACAAGTTAGTTGGTTAGTAGATTGTTTAGTAGCAAGTTAGTAGTTAGATTAGTTGAGATGCAAAATGTAAGAAATATGAACAAGAGATAGTGGAGACACAAAGCAAAACACAAATACTCTCTCTCTCTCTCTCTCTCACTCTCACTTTCATTCTCTTTTACTTTCATAATGAGAGATACAAGTTACATTAATTTACAGTATGCTTCAAGCAAATACTGGAGAGAGATTAGAAAAAATTAATAAAAATAGGGGAAGAGAGTGAAAAAATTGATCAAAAATTGCCTTGTATACTCCAAAACATACATGGATAACCTTGCAAAACAAACAAACTCACAAACAACCATTGTTAATGTGAGACAAAAAAATATTGCATTTTAAGGAGAATAATAATAATTTTTAATACAAAAAATTGCTTAAAAAAATGCAATTAAATTAATAAAATTTATTTTATTAATAAAAAAAATGGTATGAAAAAGTTTAAAGATTTTTATAAAGCAAAACTTAAAAAAAAAAACAAAACTGTTTTTTTTTTTTTATAAAGCAAAACAATTTAAAAAAAAAAAAAAAACAAAACTATTTTTTTTTTTATAAAGCAAAACTGTTTTTTTTTTTTTAAAACAAAACTGTTTTTTTTTAAACAAAACTGTTTTTTTTTATAAATTGTTTTATATATATAGCTGATTTTTTTTTAATAAATAAAAAAAAATGACTATATATGGAAATAAAGGTTTTTGGGTCTTCCGAACGCAACCATGGGGTCCGTTTGGCTCCAAAAATCTTTCCAGCAAAAGCTTAATGCCAATTTTTTTTTTTATAGATTTAAAATGAAAATATTGTTTGCAAAAGATCTAACTAGATCTAAAAACATAATAAATCTATAAACCCTAATGGCAGATTTGCAAAATAAGTTTACATAAAATACCCAAATATCAAATGCATGCAAAAAAAAATATACCTTAATGGGTTTTTCACCTCAAAGGATTGAAGACACTTGATGGAGATCCCAATCGCTCTGATACCAAATGTGAGACAAGCAAAGTCTCTCCAAGATCGAAGAATGCTCCACAAGATCAATCACACAAAAAAAAAAAAACCACAACACCAATATTAAGTGGTAAAACCCTACTTCAAATGAAGAAAGGAAACATCCACTATGAAGCTCACTATATTACTCAATGATTCAACAATACAAGAATGCTTCAATGTTATGCAACAATATGCATCAACATAACCTACAACACAATTCAATATGACAAGATATGATAAGATCTGATAAGATATGATAATATATAGTAGAAAATATCCCTATTTAAAGAGAAGCTTTTCTACTACAACCCTAAATCTTATCACAATCTAATCAAATATTAGAAAGTGCTTTAGTTACTTTCTAATTTTATCACAATCTAATCTTTGAGATATGTGATAAGTGGCATCTATCAAATATTAGAAAGTTATTAGTTACTTTTTAATATTTTCTAGAAAAGGGGAATAAATTTTTTCCATAAATTAAATATTCCTAGCACCCTTATTTTATTTATTAATTGGGTGGAAATATTTTTACATAGAATTATTTTCTAAATATTATTCTTTAGACTTTATATTTTAGTCTAAGAATAATTTACACAATGTTGCATTAAGGGGGAGTGTTGGAATATATAATGCAACATTGTGTAAATTATTCTTAGACTAAAATATAAAGTCTAAAGAATAATATTTAGAAAATAATTCTATGTACAAATATTCCCACCCAATTAATAAATAAAATAAGGGTGCTAGGAATATTTAATTTATGGAAAAAATTTATTCCTCATTTTCTAGAAAATATTAGAAAGTAACTAATAACTTTTTAATATTTGATAGATGCCACTTATTACATATCTCAAAGATTAGATTGTGATAAAATTAGAAAGTAACTAAAGCACTTTCTAATATTTGATTAGATTGTGATAAGATTTAGGGTTGTAGTAGAAAAACTTCTCTTTAAATATGGATGTTTTCTACTACATGTTACCATATCTTATCAGATATTATTGTATCTTGTCATATTGACTTGTGTTGTAGGTTATGTTGATGCATATTATTGCATAACATTGAAGCATTCTTGTACTATTGAATCATTGAGTAATATAGTGAGCTTCATAGTGGATGTTTCCCTTCTTCATTTGAAGTAGGGTTTTACCACTTAATATTGGTGTTGTGGTTTTTTTCTTTTTTGTGTGTGATTGATCTTGTGGAGCATTCTTCGATCTTGGGGAGACTTTGCTTGTCTCACAAACTGATCCTTGGTTAATCTATTAGTCTAGGATCACTAAGTTTCCTGACTTTTCCAAATAGTTACATCTCACCAAATACCCTACCACAAATCCTTCTATGTAGGCGTATTATGTGTTACCAAAAATAAGTTTATCTGTCCATAATTCTTGATGAGCTAAACTTATCACCTTCAATCAGTTGAAGGTATACTTCAATTACCATACCATACAAAAATCCATATGTGTAGGTATGCCATGCGTATTGTGAGTTAATCTATCCATCTTGTCTCCATGATGAGCTATCTTAACTCAGATGTAATTTTTAGTCTACTTAGTTTTCATTCTCCCTAAGGGGGTCTTAATTCCCTTAGGTCTTCCTACGTTCACCCTAAGGGGTTTCAATTCTTTAGGTCACTCCTTAGGTTCACTCTAAGATCTCAAGTTATTAGGTAACTCCCTAGGTTCACCCTAAGATCTTAATTTCTTAGGTCACTTTGAGGTTTAACAAATAAGCAAGGATAAATCATTTTATTTAGTCAACGAGCATACCAAAGCACACAAGAATCACTAAAAAGGAAAAGACATATAAACAAAGTAAGTGATAAATGAAAAATAAGAGTTAACTAGAAAAGCATAAGTAGTTCGTAAACATAATAATAAAAATACATTTCCCAAATCATTCAATGAGTTATTACATATAAGCAAGTATGGTAAACCCTCCATACTTTAAAAGAATAACATAATACATCATTTTTATCTGGGGTATCTCCCCATAATTCTAGTCTATTTGAGCATAAGTAAAGCATTGTAAAAGTAAGTCAAACCAATGTATATGACCCAACCACCATATTTGGTCCTCCATATCTTTCCTTTGATAAGTTGAGGATAGTAGGGGATCAGGGCACTCATGGTTCAGGATAGGCATGCCTCTAAATGCATTTACTATTTTCTTTGCCAAATTGCAACTATACAAATTAAATCAAAGTATCTAACCATCTATTGCATAGTTGATATCATAAAAATCACCATTTTTACTTTCTCCTCTCAATCTCCATAGAGAGTCAATCAACAACTACAGTGAGATCACAGGTTTTACTTTAATTATTTTTTTCCAACCTTTATTCAACAAATTAAAGTCCCATACCTTCAATCATCAAATAAAACTAGGTTCCTTTATTTCCACAAATCAAGTTTCATTACTCAATCCATAAAATAAACCATTTCCCTTCATTTCATAAATCAAAGTCCCATACCTTTAACTTACAAAATAAACTATCCTTCTTTGTTTAGTAAATCAAAATATACATACTTTAATTCCTAATTGATTCATTTCTCCTTCATTTTATAAATCAAAGTCCCATACCTTTAATCTATAAAACAAACTATCTTTATTTATTTAGTAAATCAAAGTCCACATACTTTAATTCCCAAATAATTCATTTCTCCTTCATTTTATAAATCAAAGTCTCATACCTTTAATATATAAAATAAACTATCTTTCTTTATTTAGTAAATCAAAGTCCATATACTTTAATTCCTAAATAATTCATTTCTCCATTTTATAAATCAAAGTCCCATACCTTTAATCTATAAAACAAACTATCTTTCTTTATTTAGTAAATCAAAGTCCACATAATTTAATTCCTAAATAATTTATTTCTCCTTCATTTATAAATCAAAGTCTCAATCCCTTAATCTATAAAAAAAACTATCTTTCTTTATTTAGTAAATCAAAGTCCACATACTTTAATTCCTAAATAATTCATTTATTTTTCATTTTATAAATCAAAGTCCCCATACCTTTAATTTATAAAACAAACTTTCTTTCTTTATTTAGTAAATCAAAGTCCACATACTTTAATTCCTAAATAATCTATTTCTCTTTCATTTTATAAATCAAAGTCCCATATCTTTAATTTATAAAGCAAACTCTTACTTTATTTAGTAAATCAAAGTCCACATACTCTAATTCCTAAATAATTCATTTTTCCTTCATTTTATAAATCAAAGTCCCATACCCTTAATCTATAAAACAAACTATCTTTCTTTATTTAGTAAATCAAAGTCCACATACTTTAATTTCTAAATAATTTATATCTCCTTAATTTTACAAATCAAAGTCCCATACCTTTATATAAAACAAACTATCTTTCTTTATTTAGTTAACAAATGAACTAAAGTCTCATTTACAATATTAATCAAATATCAATTATTTAATTAACAAATGAACTAAGGTTTCATTTCAATATTAATCAAATATCCATTATTCAATTAACAAATGAACTAAAGTTTCATTTACATATATTAATCAAATATTCCCTTATTCAATTAACAAATGAACTAAAGTTTCATTTACAATATTAATAAAATATCTCGCTATGTGCATGATGGTCCTGCTTTGCTTCCTTGATCCCCCCTCCCTTGGTTTCACTCTAATTTCATGGCACACCCCAGGACCTTCTCTCTAGGCTTGTTGATGTTGTAGATGATCTTATTTGTATGGAAGGTCCTTGATCCACTTGTATGCTCTTTTCCCAGCCTGATTGAGGATTTTTTGCCTGTGCCCATGACCTGGTGCATCTTTGGGATCTCCCTTAGATTTCCTACTAAGTTTTTAGGATCCTATTTCCTGGATACTCTCAGATCTTTCCTCGGTTTGTTCAAAGTATCATGGCTTTAGGTTGGGTGTTTGACTTTGACCTTGTGCTTCTCGAGAGGTTTTCACTAGATCTTTCTAGTCTGGGAAGACCATGTGCCTCATATTTAGTGAAACTTCTCCTTGGGATACCCTTCGATCGTTGGTGTTCAGACTCCTCTTCTGGTGGCTTCTAGTTGCTAGATCTATTCTACATGGTGGATTCTCAGTGCATTTTTCATGGCCTTGGAGGGAAACCTTGCACCTTTTTCCTGCTACTGAGATGATCCTGTTGTTTTTCCAGATCTAGTTCCTATAAGTTGTTCATATATGGGGTTCAAAAATTACCGTGATCCTTATTTGTTTGGCTACTTGGTATCATCTATTACATATTTTGATCTTGGTGGGGGACTTGTGCTTATTTCTTGTAGCTATGATAACCTTGTGGCTCCTTCAGATCTGGTTTCTTGGGACCTTCCCCCTTTGCCCATGGTTGGTGGATCTTTTTCGTTTTATCCTCTAGTTTCTTTTGGTATTCTTGTAGCTCAACCTCATGTGCAAGGGGATCTCATGGCCTATGGAGATCCTTAGACTTGCTGATCCATTCTCCAAGATCTGCGTGGGATGGTATTGTTGCTGCTTCCTGGACTGCCTTCCCAGGTTGTCCCTAGGCGGGAACCTATTTTTGATTTTCAAATTTCAACTATTCCTGCTTTTCCTGCAGTGGTTTTTGGTTTTCCAGGGAAGGATTCCAATTTTTATTTTTTCTAACTACACATGTTAGTCCTGACCCTGCTTGGGTGGGATGGCCCAGATTTTAAATTTTCAAATTTTCTTGCTTGTGTTGATCCCGTCCTTACCTAGGTGGGTGGTTTTTCTTGAATTATCCATGGTCCTTTGTGGGCAAGACTCTTGCTATTTTTTTCACTTTTTTACCGCTTGGTTTTCTTTGTGTGGGTTGTCCCCATGTTGTAAATTTGTTGGGTTTTTTGATGGTCCTCTTGGGACTGTCCTTTGTTGTAGAGATTGCCTCCATGATCCACTTTGTAAAAGGTTTTGGGACCATTTCAAAACTTGTTTTAATATAATTTCCTTTACCAACCCAAAAAAAATATCCATTATTTAATTAACAAATGGAATAAAGTTCATTTAGATTAATAGCAAAAGGAAAGCTAATGTTTTTCCTAGCCCGCAAAGGTTTTACCAATATTAAAACTAGGTCAATACAATCTATGACAATCTACAACTCAAGAAGGATTTTGAGTAACGACGCTTTCCTCTCGAGTGGAGACCCAAGCAAGGAGACCTGAGGATGGAAATCGGGTATACAAACCTAAGACCACCCACTCATGCTTCACATACAACGTGCTCCCCAAGATACTAGTTATGGCATCAAAATATGTACATGACAATTCTAAGACTACCAAGGCACTGTCACAATAAGGAACATAGAGGTTTTAGAACACATCAGACCTCAACCAATGTAGTCAAGGACCTGCCATCATGAGGTAGAAGAAAACCACAAACAACATAGACACAAGGTACCTCCTAGAGGGTCGAGACACATGTCGACGTAGTGCCAACCAAACTGGGTAGAGACCGATATAGCACTCATATCACATAGTGCTATATGGGGGTACCTCCCTATGTATACTATAAGAGGGTGCTACCATTATACAAAAATAAGTGACAGTTGGGATTTAAGATAAGAGTCTAGAGTCAACGACTCTCCGTCCATGGCAGAGATATCCAAACCATATACAAGAAGAGCAAGCCAAAATATGCAAGGAAAGATGTATAGAAATAAGAGATGATGCAGATGCTCATTAAGCTATAAAAAACAACATAAAATGAAGCATTCATTTGGTAAACTAGCCAACCATATATGTTCATGTTTACCAACCTAAATACCCTTCATAGGGTGCTTTACTCCTCTAGTATGTTGTTCCTCATAGGTGCTTGGGTCCTATAATTTTATTTCACCTTCTTTTTGCTACTCTCTTAAATCCCAACACCTCCTTCCTCCCTTAGAGGGTAGAGTCTTTATCACCACAATTCTATCGCCAACTCCCATTACTTCCCCCATCCACCAACATTTACTCTCTAACTACTTTCCCAGGTGGTCGAGCAAGGTAAGATATTTTTTAAATTAAATTTCAATCTCCCAAAATTCACCATAAATGTGACCTTACCCAAGTTGATGAAGCTTCCTGACTTTGCACACGTGGCTCACAGTGATCTTCAAGAGATAAGCTTCAATCATTTTTTAAATAAATTCTACAAAGTGCAATAAATATTTGAATGTTCAACCTTTATCCAAAATGAAGTATCTTATTATTTATTTAGAATATAATTCAATTATCATTTAGATCAAGGTTTTCTAAATGAAAATTTAATAAAATAAAGATCTCATTATTTATTTAAATGAAACTCAATTATCATTTAAACTAGGGTTTTCTAATTAAAATCTAATATTATTTAAAATAAATATTTCATTATTTTTTTAAATGAAACTCAATTATCATTTAAACTAGGGTTTTTCTAAATGAAAATCTAATATTTATTTAAAATAAAGATTTTATTATTTATTTAAATGAAACTCAATTATCATTTAAACTAAGGTTTCCTAAATGAAAATCTAATATTTATTTAAAATAAAGATTTCATTATTTATTTAAATGAAACTCAATTATCATTTAAACTAGTACCTTATATACATATATGCAAATACAAAGGGTTCTTTTATCAATCATTAACATCATGCTTCTCATTAAAATATTTAAGTAGCCCAAGTTTTTTTTTTTAAAAGCAACCAACATATGCACATTTCCTTCAAACTAGTGATGCAACAAATGATGAAGTAAAAGATAAATCAAACATATGCAATAGATAAAGAGGGAGTCTTTCCATAAAGTTTGTCACCTGTCTCAGCCCGAGAATTTATGATAGCTACCAGGCTATCAACTTGAGGCTCAAGGTGGCAGGGTTATGAATAGTGGTGAATATTCACAAATTGAGCGAATATTAGGATTTCAAAAATTGGAAATTGGTGAATATGAGGACCCTCGATGTCGGCCCATTCACCTAAATTTTTTGGGACCAATATTTTCTTAGGATCAATTTGCCACAATATATATCCAAACATAGGCATATTGGTACTCTTTGGAAAGGTATTTCAGAGCCTGATATAATGGTGGTGTTTTTATGAAATTATAAGGTGATTTAATAGGTTGAAATTTACCCCAAATATGACCTTACTTTTTAGGGCTTTAAATGCCCCAAATTTTGGTGTGAAGATTATTGATTTGATTTGCTTAGGATTCACCTTGATTTCAATTAGAATTTAGCATTTTTTTACAAGCACATTTTGAGTACAACCCCTTATGCATAACCTTAAGGTGGCTAGTTAATTTATGATTATCCCTATCTAATTATGCATACCTATATGAGGGTATCTATACATGTTACCCCCATGTTGCCGTAATAATCACTTCCCCTATATTAGTTACTTCATTTTTGGTGGATGATTCTACCTCTTCCACCTATGAGTGTACTTGATTTTGCACATTAAAAATATGTCAGCAATATCATGTTCTTTCAAAATATTAAACTAGCATCACATAGCTATTCAATTGCACAAACTAAGTATTAAAGCATCAATAATTAATACATTGTTTCTTTGTGCCAAAAATCCTACCAAGGAGGGTCATGACATCCTACCCCCTGGGACTAAACACTGTTGCGGGTGTTTCTAGTTCAAAATAAAATTATTATATCATAAATTTTTAAACAAAAGGGGAAAATATTTTTGCATATCATCCACTCTTTTCCAAGTTGCATTTCTTTTAGAAAAATGGTCCCACATGACCTTACACTATTCAAGAATCTAATTCTACTTATACTTAGAATGAAACTCAATAATCTTTATCGACATCACTTCAATAGCCTTTGGATTTGCCATCTAAAATTTAGAAACATCCCATACATGTTTAGGGTCAACAACATATTTCCTAAGCAAGGATATGTGAAAGGTATCATGGATTTTTGATAGGTTAGGTGGTAAGAAAAGTCAGTAAGCAACTGGACTGATCTTCTCAGTGATCTCAAAGGGTCCCACAAATCGAGGATCCAAATTTTTAGATTTGATAGCACTCTTATTTGGTTTAACCCTTAAAAATACTTTATCTTCAACTGAGTACTCTCTTGGAGTTCTATTTAGATCATAATAACTTTTCTACCTATCGACAACTTCCTTAAGTCTTTGCCTGATTACCTTTAACCGGTATTCCATTTCTCTAACCATATCTTGCCCAATCACAACTCGATATTCTAGGTTGTCTTAAGATAATGGTGTTCTACACTTTCACCCATATAAGGCATCGAAAGGAGACATTTATATAGAGGAGTGATGTCCATTATTGTAGGTGAACTCTATAAGATGTAGGTAGTATTCCCAATGAGACTTATGATCCATGCAGTACATGCAGAGCATATCTTCTAGTACCTGATTTACCTATTTAGTTTGAACATCTATTTTAGGGTGGTATGTCAATATCATGTTCAGTATTGTGCCTACTGTATGATGGAGGAATTTCCATTTTTGGTATGATGATCCTACCTTTGTAATACAAAATGTCATCTATGGGCTTCTTGCATTATAAACTTCTTTAATTCACCCAATTTTGGTATGATGATCCTACCTTTGTAATACAAAATGTCATCTTTCATGCCAAATTCCTTATTACCCTTAGGTTATTATCCATTCTAGCTCAAATTTATTGGAAATACTCGTCCTGAGATTGATCCTATCTCACTTGATCCATCGGATCTATGTGACTCCTATTTATGGTTGCTATGTACTTCCTTCTACTCAAGGCATCAACAACTTTATTCTCTTTCTCTTTTATGTACTCAATTTCAAAGTCATATTCAATGAGGAATTCGACCTATCTTCTTTGTCTCACATTCAATATAGGCTGGGTGAATATATGCCTCATAATTTGATGGTCCATTTTCAATTCAAAGGGCTTTCCCACAAAGTAGTGGTGCTAGGCCTTTAAAGCATACACCACTCTATCTAGATCTAGATCATGGGTAGCATAATTTACTTCATGCTTTTTAATATTTTTGAAATATATGCTACGACTAACTCTTCTTAAGAGAGTACTCCTCATAAGCCTTCTAGTGATGTGTTCGTGCATGCTAAAAATCCCCCTTGAGGATCAATAATTTTTAGTATTAATGTTGTAGTGAGTTTATGTTTCAACAATTGAAAGGTAGCTTCACACTTCTTCGACCACTTGAATTCATTTCCCTTTTTATGAAGGTTAGTTATTGCTACTGTAATCTTGAAGTAATTATTTATATAACATCTATAGTATCCTGTTAACCCCTTAAAGCTTTGCACTTCAGTCACATTAGTAAGGGATGGCCAATTTAGAATGGCCTCAATTTTCTTTGAATCCACAACAATTCCTTCTACTAATATGATATGCCCAAGATATCGTACCTCTAAAATATAGAAATCACTTTTGGCTAGATTTTAATAGAGTTGGTTCTCTCTCAACAACTCTAACATGATTTTGAGATGTTTATCATGCTCTTCCTTGTTCTGAGAGTATATTAAAATATCATCTAGAGATACAAGGACAAACTAGTCCAGGTGTCTTTTGAACATGCTATTCATTAGATTCATGAATTTCACTAGGGTGTTAGTCAATCCAAAGGGTAGGACGATGAACTCATAATACCTTTACCTAGTCTTAAATGTCATTTTGTGAGTGTCCTCCTCACATATTCTTAACTTATGGTAAATTTATATTAGGTCAATCTTGGTGAATACCATGGCATCTCTCAATTGATCAAATAAATATTTGATTCTAGGTAGAGGGTATTGGTTCTTGATTGTAGCCTTATTAAGCATCTTGTAATCAATACACAATCTTAAAGAACCATCCTTATTTTTCACAAATAAAACTGGTGCACCCCAAGGTGACACACTTGGTTTTATCAATACATTTTCTAATAGCCCCTATAGTTGAACCTTTAATTCCTACATCTCGATAGGATTCATGCTTTATGAATATCTATGAATAGGTTCTACTCCTGATATAAGGTCAATTGTGAAATCAAATTCCTGCATAGGAGGGAGTCTAGGTAAATCCTCTAGGAACACATCCTTAAAATCCTATAAAATTGGATGCTTTCCTAGCACCTCTCTCTTCTGATGACCTTCTACTTAATTGAGTTTTACAACATAAACTATCCCTCATTTCTTGAGGGCTTTCTTCAACTACATAGTTGATAGCATCTGGGGTTTGAATACCCCCTGCTTGCTATGAATTCTCAATATTTCCTTGTCTTTATCTAAATACTCGATCCTTCTATCTTGGAAATTGATCAAGGATTTATGGACTTGCAACCAACCCATCCTTAGGATCACATCAAAGACATGAAGTGGAGTTACATACATATAACCTTTCATGGTACCACTAGCTAAAGCAATCTTTGCCATTAGGTAACACTGGTTTACTGAGTAGGTTTACCCAGAACCATACTCTACCTTCCAACCATGGGCTAAATATCCTGGCCTTTTTGGCATATCCCTTACTAAACTAGAATAAATAAAGCTATTTGTGGCCCCAATATCAATTAAAATTTTTACTTGTTTATTAAAAATCTTACCTTTTACAAGCAATGGGGTAGCTTGCCCCTCTAGCTTTTATTTCTTGGTTGTAGCATAGATCTGATGCATAGGTTCATTTTATTTGAAACTGGATGTACTTGGGCTTGGTTGATATGAACATTGATTAGCATAGTGAGGGCCTCTATAATGATAACACTTATCCTTGGGTCCTTGATTCCTTTTCGGTTTCTATTCCCCTGTCTTACTTACTTGGGTTGAAGCTTGTAGCTTCTAAGGGTGAGGCTGTGCATTTGGGATTATTATTGGTTTTCTTTTAGAATTTTTTCTTGAACCTTCCTTATTTACCATTATTTATCTTCTCAAAATTCTAAGGATTCTTGGTCTTTTGATCCTCTTCCTCTTCCCATTTCAAGAATTCCTGACTATTCCTCTTCCTTACTGCTTTTCGATCTTGTTAAGATAGGGCAACATAGTTAAATTATAGGTGATAATCTACTTTATTTGTTAAGTCATATGCCTTTTGAAGCGATTTAGGCTCATGAATGATTACATCATGCTTCATTCTAGATTCTAACCCATGAATAAACTTGTTAACCCTCATCTTCTCATCATAAGCAGACACATACTTAAGTAACAAAACCAAATTCTTATAGTATATATCTACCATTTTGGTCCCTTGTTGTAGGCTAGCAAATTATTCAAACTTCAATGCATAGAAATGCCCAGTAAGGAACCTTTTACTAAAGGTGACTGCAAATTTTTTGATGGTATATCGACAAGATAAATTATTCTTCTCATATTGAGTTTCCCACCAATCTAGGGCAGCCACTTCTAAGTTTATCATGGCCCAAAATATTCGGGTTCCTAGGGAATAGCCTTTTAATGTAAAATAAAATTCTAATTCTCTCATTTAGGCTTCAGTTGTAGTCCCTTCACCTTCTTCACTAAACTTGGAGATACAATTTTTTTTAGATCCCTAGTCATTTCCTTTTCTAGAAGGGCTCTAACCTACAACTATTCTATAGTTAGTCCATCATCTTGGCTAACCTTTGAGTCTCTAGCTTGTGAATTCTGATTTGTAATAGTTTTCAATATTTGTCTCATCTGATCCTACATGGTAGAAACTATAGCAGTGAGGTCTTTAACCTCTCTATTGGAATTTACTAGATTCTCATCCTGGATTCCTTCTTCAATATTATTTTATCGAGTTCTTCTAGTTGAAGGTGTAGACCTCTCTTTTCTAGCCTTAGGTGGTATTTTAACCTGGTTACAACCAAGAAAATATTAGGTTACAACTTCACTCTAAACTGTACCACTAATTCAAGCCACAATATAGAGTTCTCATGCTACAAGCATCAATAATCTAATTAGGATGGCATTACAAGGTTATGATATAACTTCAATACCCAAGTCCATACTTATCATAAGTAAGGTATCATAACATCCATTCATCCCTAGGACTATCTCTTATTGTATTCTAGCAAGTAGGAGATTCTAGGTATTTCCAGCTTTAGCTTTAAATTTAAGAAAGCCTTCTTTAAAAGGCATCCAAATTCCCTTTAGCACATAAGAAGCTCTATACCCTCATACCTAGAGCTCTGATGCCAAATGTAATGATCCCAAATATAGCTATAAGAAAACACACAGAAAAGAAAATATTTTTTAAGGAGAGGGATTCATAAACCCCTAACCGAACCTTGGTTAATCTATTAGTCTAGGATCACTAAGTTTCCTAAATTTTCTAAAGAGTTACATCTCACCATATGCCCTACCATAAATTCATCTATGTAGGTGTATTATGTGTTGCAATAAATAATTTTATCTATCTCATCATTTTTTATGAGCTAAACTTATCACCTTCAATTAATCGAAGGTATACGCCTATTAATACACCATACACATATTCGTATGTATAGGTATGCTATGCATATTACGAGTTAAGCTATCCCTATTGTCTCCATGATGAACTATCTTAACTTAGATGTAATATTTTAGTCTACTTAGTTTTCATTCTCCCTAAGGAGGTCTTAATTCCTTTAGGTCTTTCTACGATCACCCTAAGGGGTCTCAATCCCTTAGGTCACTCCCTAGGTTCACTCTAAGATCTCAATTTCTTAGGTCACTCCCTAGGATCACCCTAAGATCTTAATTTTTTAGGTCACTTTTAGGTTTAGCAAAGAAGCAAGGATAAATCATTTTATTTATTCAATAAGCATGCAAAATCATACAAGAATCACTAAAAAAAAATACATATAAATGAAGTAAGCGATAAATTATAAATGAAAGAGAAGAGTTAACTAGAAAAGCATAAGTAGTTCATAAAAATAATAATAAAAATATATTTCCCAAATCAATCAATGAGTTATTACATATAATCAAGTCTGGTAAACCCTCCATACTTTAAAAGAATAACATTATATGTCATTTTCATCAAAGATATATCCCCATAATTCTAGTCTATTTGAGCATAAGTAAAGCATTGTAAAAGCAATTCAAACCAATGTATATGATCCAACCACCATATTTGGTCCTCCATATCTTTCCTTCTATCAGTTGAGGATAGTAAGGGATCAGGGCACTCATAGTTCAGGATAGGCATGCCTCTAAATGCATTTACTATTTTCTTTGCCAAATTGCAACTATACAAATTAAATCAAAGTATCTAACCATCTATTGCATAGTTGATATCATAAATATCACCATTTTTATTTCTCCTCTCAGTGTCCATAGAGAGTCAATCAAAAACTACATCGAGATCACAAGTTCTACTTTAATTAATTCTTTCCAACATTTATTCAATAATTTAAATTCCCATACCTTCAATCCACAAATAAAACTAGGTTCCTTTATTATCCACAAATCAAGTTTCATTACTCAATCCATAAAATACACCATTTTATTTTATTTCATAAATCAAAGTCCCATACCTTTAACTTATAAAATAAACTATCCTTCTTTGTTTAGTAAATTAAAGTCCACACACTTTAATTACTAAATGATTCATTTCTCCTTCATTTTAAAAATCAGAGTCACATACCATTAATTTATAAAACAAACTTTATTTAGTAAATCAAAGTACACATACTATAATTCCCAAATAATTTATTTCTCCTTCATTTTATAAATCAAGGTCCCATACATTTAATCTATAAAATAAATTATCTTTCTTTATTTAGTAAATCAAAGTCCACATACTTTAATTCCCAAATAATTCATTTCTCCTTCATTTTATAAATCAAAATCCCATACCTTTAATCTATAAAAAAAACTATCTTTCTTTATTTAGTAAATCAAAGTCCACATACTTTAATTCCTAAATATTTCATTTCTACTTCATTTTATAAATCAAAGGCCCATACCCTTATTCTATAAAACAAACTATCTTTCTTTATTTAGTAAATTAAAGTCCACAAACTTTAATTCCTAAATAATTCATTTCTCCTTCATTTTATAAATCGAAGTCCCATACCTTTAATATATAAAACAAATTATCTTTCTTTATTTAGTAACTCAAATTCCACATACTTTAATTATGAAATAATTCATTTCTCCTTCATTTTATAAGTCAAAGTCCCATACCTTTAATATATAAAATAAACTCTCTTTATTTAGTAAATCAAAGTCCACATACTTTAATTCCTAAATAATTCATTTATCCTTAATTTTATAAATCAAAGTCCCATACCCTTAATCTATAAAACAAACTATCTTTCTTTATTTAGTAAATTAAAATCCACATACTTTAATTCCTAAATAATTTATTTCTCCATTTTATAAATCAAAGTCCCATACCTTTAAACTATAAAAGAAATCATATTTCTTTATTTAGTTAAAAAATGAACTAAAGTCTCATTTACAATATTAATCAAATATCCATTATTTAATTAACAAATAAACTAAAGTTTCATTTACAATATTAATCAAATATCCATTATTTTATTAACAAATGAACTAAAGATTCATTTACAATATTAATCAAATATCCATTGTTTGATTAACAAATGAACTAAAGTTCACTTAGATTAATAGCAAAAGAAAAGCACCCAAGTGTTGTAGGTGAGTTGGAGAGGAGAGGGCAATCCTCCAAGGGAGGTCCCAGGTTCAAATCTCCACCCTACCAAAAAGCTGAATTGGGTACCCAAAATCCAATTGATAATGTTGGTGCGGGCAGGGCTGTGTGCGACCCTCGGGTGACTTTAATGGTGTAGAACCCCCTGTTCATGGTCTCTTAGACCAAGGTGGCCCCAAAAGGGGTTTTTTGCTTTAAAAAAAAAACAAAACAAAAGAAAAGCCAAAGTTTTGCCTAGCTCGTAAAGGTTCTACCAATATTGAAACCAGGTCTACACAATCTATGATGATCTACAACTCAGGAAGGGTTTTGAGTAACGATGCTTTCCTCTCGAGTGGAGATCCAAGGAGACCTGAGAATGGTCGTAGCGTATCAAACCTGAGACCACCCACTTGTGCTTCACATACAATGTGCTCTCTAGGAGATTGCTTATCGAAAGATGTACATGATAATTCTAAGACTGCTAGGGCACTATCACAATAAGGAACATAGAGAGTTTACAACACATCAAACCTCAACCAACGTAGTCAAGAACCTACCATTCTGAGGTGGAAGAAAACCACAAACAATATAGACACAAGTTACCTCCTAGAGGATCAAGACACACATTGACGTAATACCAACCAAACTGGGTAGAGACCGATGTAGCACTCATCTCATGCAACATTAGATGGGAAAACCTCCCTATGTATACTATAAGAGGGTGCTACCACTATGAAAAAATAAGTAACAGTTGGGATCTAAGCTAAGAGTCTAAAGCTAACAAATCTTCGTCCATAGTAGAGGAATCCAAACCTTAAACAAGAAGAGCAAACCAAAAGATACAGGGGAAGACATTTAGAAATACGAGATGATGTAGGCACTCATTAAGCTATAACAAAAACAACATCAAATGAATCATTCATTTTCTAAATCAGCCAACTGGATATGTTTACGTTTACCAACCTAAATACCCTTCGTAGGGTGCTTTACTCCTCTGGTATGTTGTTTCTCACAGGTGCTTGGGTCCTTTGATTTCATTTTGCCTTATTTTTACCACTCTACCAAAGCCCAACACCTCCTTCCTCCCTTAGAGGGTAGAGTATTTCTCATCACAATTCACTCGCCAACCCCATTACTTCCCCCATCCACTAGCCTTTACTCTCTAACAACTTTCCCAAGCGATCGAGCAAGGTAAGCTATTTTTTAAATTAAATTTCAATCTCTCAAAATTCACCATAAATGCGACCTTACCCAAGTTGATGAAGCTTCATGACTTTGTATGCATAACTCACAACGGTCTTCAATATATAAGCTTCAATCATTTTTTTAATAAATTTTTCAAGGTGCAACAAATATTTGAATGTTCAACCTTTATCCAAAATGAATTATCTTATTATTTATTTAGAATATAATTCAATTATCATTTAGATCAAGGTTTTCTAAATGAAATTCTAATAAAAATAAAGATTTCATTATTTATTTAAATGAAACTCAATTATCATTTAAACTAGGGTTTTCTACATGAAAATCTAATATTTATTTAAAACAAATATTTCATTATTTTTTTAAATGAAACTCAATTATCATTTAAACTAGGGTTTTCTAAATTAAAATATAATATTTATTTAAAATAAATATTTCATTATTTATTTAAATGAAACTCAATTATCATTAAAACTAAGGTTTCCTAAATGTAAATATAATATTTCTTTAAAATAAATATTTCATTATTTATTTAAATGAAACTAAATTATCATTTAAACTAGTACCTTATATATATAAGAAAATACACAGGGTTCTTTTATCAATCATTAACATCATGCTTCTCATTAAAATATTTAAGCAGCCCAAGGATTTTTTTTAAAAAGGAACCTACATATGCATATTTTCTTCGGACTAGTGATGCAACAAATAATGAAGTAAAAGAAAAATTAAACATATGCAACAAAAAAAGAGGGGGTCTTTCTGTTAACCTAGTCACCTATCTCAACCCGAGAATTATGATAGTTACCAGGCTATCAACTTGAGGCTCAAGGTGGCTAGTTAATTGACGATTATCCCTATCTAATTATGCATGCCTATATAAGGGTATCTATCCATGTTACCCCCGAGTTTTTATAATCATCACTTCCCCTATCTTAGATACCCCATTTTTGGTGGATGATTCTACCTCTTCCACCCATGAGTGTACCTGATTCTACATATTAACAATATGTCAAAAATATCATATTCTTTCAAAAGATTAAACTAGCATCGCATAGTTGTTCAATTGCACAAATTAAGTATTAAAGCATCAATAATTAATACATTGTTTCTTTGTGCCAAAAATCCTACCAGGGAGGGTCATGACACCTACTTAGGATAGGGAAAAGTTTCAGGTTTAGGATAGGCACAAGCTTTAGGTTCAAGATAGAGACTAGATTTAGTTTTAAGACAAGGATCAACTTTAGGTCTAGGATAGGGGCACACTTGAGGGCTTGGCATGCCTGTATTTTAGCCACCCCACCAATATTCAATTAAGTTGGACTTTATTTACTTTTATGGAGATAAATACACTAGTTAGATTTATAGGCAAATAATATTTCTTCTTAAAGCATATCCCATTTTAGCAAAAAGTATCCATTGCTTCCTTTAATTTTGAGAATGAATCCATTCAATGATATCAATGGTTTGAGAATAACTCTAGTACACCCACTTAGAAGGAATTATGTAAGAATTTGCTTGTTCCTTTTGCTGAGTGCCTATGAAAATTTCATGAGAACATTAACCAAGCTCTGATAAATTGGGTTAGTCCATGATTATCAAGCCCAATTTAAAAAATTGACAAATAGAAAAGAAGGCCTAGATGATGCCTTCTTTCATAATTATTTTATTAGTGGGTTGATAAATGATATTATAGTAGAAGAAACAACGTTGAATCGTCAGGATATAATGTCTACTATTGGTTTAGCTAAATTGGCTAAACATAATTTTATTGCTTAATGACATACTTAAAAACCATCACCACTTAGAAATCTACCACCCATTCATGCACCCAATTAGAACATGCATGTGAAGTGTATCAAGCACTTGAATAAGGCTAATATGAAGGCTCATCATGATAAGGGAATGTTTTATAATTGTGATGAAAATTATTCCCTAGGCATATATATGTGGAGCATAAATTAAATCTCCTAGATATGGGACCGAATCTTACTTTTTAAGATTTTGATCCACCCAAAGATTGATAATCAATGGGCATAGAGGAGGAGAAGGACATCTAAGAGGACCCAACACCAAAACATTTTGTGTATGCCTTAGCAGTGATTGCTACACCCAAAACCATGAAGGTTTGAGGATACTTCAAGAATCATCCCCTCAATATTCTCATAGACAATTTTAGTACTCATAACATCTTAGATCCTTAAATTTCCAAAAAAGTAGATTGATATGTTCAATCCAAGATCTAACTTTGAAGTCATGATCACCAATGGGAGAACTATACATTGTAAGGGAAAATGTAGGAATGTTTAACTCTTAAGTCTGATATGTTTGTTCTACCCTTGGGTGGCTATTATTGGGTTTTGGATGCCCATTGGTTATGCACCTTAGGACTTTTTTATCAGACATTATCAATATATAGATGCAAGTTATAGATAATACCCATCAATATACTCTTTGAGGCCTTCAAGTAGGGTCATTAAGAATCATAAGCTCCCACCACATGGAGAAGATTTTAAAAAATGATTCTCATGGCATTGTGGCTAAGCTTTGTACCATGAAGCTTATATAATCTATTGACTTCAGCTAATTTATTGATATGAATAAAATCTTGGATCATCATGCCCTAGTATTCAATAAGTCACATGAGCTTCCCCATTGTCATTCACATGACCATACCATTCAAATTGTTTTAGGAAGTATACCCCCTAATATTTGGTCCTACTGCTATCCTTATATGCAAAAAATAGAGATTGAAATTATGGTGCAAGAGGTTCATTGAGAATATCATTAAGATATTTTGGTTCAGTAGCTCTTGGAAGATCACTTCTAATCCGAGTAATAAACTAGTTTACTCTTGGGATGGAAAATATTTATTCTACAAATGCTACATTATGTTAATTTATAATTCATCTATCCATACTTTACTCTTGTAGGAACTTCATGCTTCTCCATTCTCTAGGTATTTTGGATTTCTCAAGACCTATGAAAGAGTTTGTCAAAAAATTTGTTGGATAGGGATGAATTAGGATATTAAACTATTTGTTGAAGAATGTAACACCTATTAATCTCATAAGGGATAAATAATCAATACCCAAGGGTTGTTGTAATCCTTACCAATTTTAATAAGAGTTTGGACATATATATCCATGGATTTTATTGAAGGATTTTCCATATTTGGAGGAAAATATATATTTTTTATGGTGGTGGAACATCTCTCCAAGTATACCCACTTTTATCTATTTTTCCATCCATATAAATCCTCCACTATAACCCAAATCTTCCTTTATCAAATATTCCACCTCCATGGAATGCCAACTTATATAGTCTATGACTAGGATCTGGTATTCACTAGCTTCTAGAAGCAACTCTTTAATCTCTAGGGAACACACCTTTACATGCGCTTAGCATATAATCCATAAACTAAAGGTCAAATAAAAATTATCAATAAGTACATAGATACCTACTTGTGTTGCTTTACCTATGAGAAACAAAATCACTAGGCCAAATGGTTTCTCTTATAAGAATGGTGGTACAACACCAAATATCTTATGGCAACAAAGGTGACACCCTATGAAGCAATGTATGAAAAATCACCACCCTCACTTATTTCCTATATTTTAGGTATCTCTATGGTATACACTATAGATTCATCTCTCTCCACTTGTAAGAGCATGATTTAAGTTGTCAAAGATAACTTAACAATGACCTAGAGTTAAATAAAGTAACAAGTTGATCAGTACCACTCTAAACAATCCTTCGTTGAAGGTGATATGGTGTTTTTATGTTTAAAAAATGATATGAAAACATCCATAAATATGAAAGGATATCACAAATTAGCTCCCAAATTCTATGGGTATTGTTGCATTTTACAATGCATTGGGTCAATGGATTATAAATTGGATCTTCCATCCACCTCCAAGATCCACCCAAATTTTTATACCTCTTGTTTGAAGGTGCTCGATCAACATGTTCTATTAAAAACAACCTTATCTAATATTGATAGTGATGGTTCAATTATTCTTGAACCAAATTTAATCTTGGATCATTAGTCTTGCCAATTTTACAACCACACTCTCACTAAGTTGTTGGTGTATTGGTAAGATTTATAGTTGGAAGATGCAACATGGAAGCCACTTCATTATCTTCAACAATAATTTCATATTTTAAGCTTTGAGGACAAAGCTTCTGAAGGAGGTCATGTTAGGACCCTTATGTCCTAACTATTGTTTATTGTATTAGTCATGTTATTAGTAGTAGTTAATGTTGTTACTAATTAGTGACACCCAAAGTCTATTTAGGGTTAGATTTGGGGTTTGTAAGAAATTGTATGGTTCCTTATTATAAATTGGATTATAATGATAGAAGACGGGAATAAAGTTATTTTTTATATTAAGAGTTTTTAAGGAGTTATGCCCCTCAAAGTGGCCTCCTATGGTAGTCTAATATTTTAAGAAATTAATAAAATTCATTCTTAATTTCCCATTTTGATGCATATTTTCTATGTTATTTTTATTATTACAAGTAGATTCATTCCAAATTGCTTGTAAGTTAGATTTATTGAGGTGTCTTTGCAAGCCTATTCAAAGGTGATTTTCAAAACTTCAACCTCATATTTATAAATCTATTTATCAATCACTAGAAAGAGTATAGTTCATTAGTTTTGGTGACCATATTTTCTCATTTTCTCCTCAATTTATGTGTTTTTGCTCTTTACATTATAGTTAGTGCATTCTACTATTATAATTTTATTGCAGGTTCATACAATTGGTTTTAATTGGTCCTTCATAAAAAATAAATTGAAAACAACTTAAATATTTATTTTCTAAAACTAGTAGGTTGATAGATACAATAAATTATGTTCACCTTATTAGATGAAAATCATTACTCTACCCTTGCATTTCTTAACTAAAATATAATTTGTAAGCTTTGCAAGTATTAAAATGGAAATAATTTATAACTTACCACTATCAATCCAAAGGATATTTTAGAAGGATTAATTATTCCTAATGTATATTTTTGTTTTTCTTAGTAAATTATACAAATTCCTCATTTGGATTATGTAGACAATTTTTTCTTCCCCTATTTTTGGTAATTTTTGATTGCCTAATTTTATTTTTCAAAATAAATCTTTTTTAAAGCTGATCTCAATAAATAGGTAACCATTATTTTGTTAATATTTGTTTGTCCAAATATATTTTGAAAAATGTATTAACTTCTCCCATTCATTACTTAGAATGCATTAACCTATCCTCAATATCCTTTGTTTTTAAATTTTAGATGATGCAATCAACTAAAAGAGTTTATAAAATTGAAACAAACTATTAAAAACAACTACTATGAATTTAATTGATCTATCATTATTAGTCTATGGGCCTCCTAATAAGTATGTACTACTTGGTTACAATATCAATAGTTTGTAGAGGACACTATCATTGCCACCTTTGCTTATGTACAACAAGCTAAAACCATCAAATCCATCCTTGATATCTATGAATAAGTAACAGGGCAGAAAATTAATTACACAAAAAGTAAAAGCTACTTTCTCAACACTCCAATGAGTAGACAACATAAAATCACCCATATCCTCCAATGTTGCATTGTTGATCTCCCTACTCCTTACCTGGGCCTTCCACTATTCATCAAGAATCCCAAGGAGTCTATGTGGGACAATGTTATTGAAAGAATCAATAAAAAACTTGTAGGGTGGAAAGGATCCCTCCTCTCCCAGGAAACCAAAGCTACTCTCACCATGGCTTGTCTTTAGAGCATCCCAATTTATTTCATATCATTTTTCAAATCTCTTACCTCTGTGTATGCAAAAATTAAGAAAATTCAAAAGAACTTTATGTGGTCTGGTTCAGAGGATAAGAAAAATTTCCATCTCATCGGTTGGGATAAGGTTTGTTACCCCAAATCCCAAGGAGGCTTAGGGCTCAGAAGGATCTTCAACATGAACCTTGCCCTCCTTGCCAAGCAGGCATGGAAGGTCTTTACCAACTTTGACTCTGAGTGGGTTTCCATAATTAAAAGGAAATATCTCCAAAACCTCTCTTTCATGGATGATAACACTCCCACTAATGTTCTACTTTCTGGTAGGCTATCATTCAGAATAAATACCTCATCAGTAAAGGTACTCATTGGTAGCTGGGAACTGGAACTACTATTAATTTTTGGATCGATAGGTGGATAAAAGATAGATATCTCTTTGAGGTCCCAAAGGTTTCCATATTAAAACCTATTTTGGATAGGAGGTTTGGCAACAAAGTGGTGGATTTCCTTGACAATCAATGGAGATGGAAAATCATTCCCACTACCAATGAAAG
Organism: Wollemia nobilis; assembly: GCA_028583015.1. NCBI lineage: Eukaryota > Viridiplantae > Streptophyta > Pinopsida > Araucariales > Araucariaceae > Wollemia > Wollemia nobilis. The sequence goes on along the minus strand of JAQPPZ010016274.1, from coordinate 28,913 downwards.
CAACCACATATCTAGGGCAGGGACTACTTTATCTCGCATGCTCAATACTATTTAATCCCGACTGTAGCTTCTCCTGATTATCCCGTCTGGAAAGGAAATGACAATGGGGAATTCTCTGTTAAATTAGCTTATCTCCTCCTCAACCCTCAAGTTTCTACCATTCCCTTCAACCTTGTTTGGGTCAAGTATCTCATTCCTAAAATTGGGTTCTTTTCTTGGCTTGCTATCCAAAACAAGATCCTTACCACCGATAATTTGATGAAAAGAGGTATGATTGTGCCTAATAGATGCCATATGTGCCTTTCTGCCTAGGAATCTGTTAATCACCTCTTCATATATTGTGCCTATGCTAGAGAAGGAATGAGCCACCTTTTATCTACTTTTCATGTTTAGTGGGCTCAACCTAATTCCCTCTTAGACCTCTTTGTCCAATGGCCTAATCCCTTCATCAATCCAAAGCTTTATTTTTTGTGGAAAATTTGCTTGCATCATTTCATTTGGCAAGTTTGGCTTGAAAGAAATGGTAGGATTTTCTTGCTTTCTTCAAATAACCCCATTTCCACAGCCAAAAAAGCTATTACCTTTGCTACTGAGAATTCCTAGATTTTCCCCTATCTCAAATCCCCTAGCCATGGCACTGAGATTGAGTTGTTCCAGTCCTTGAATATTCCCATCCTCTCCAATATGGCCCCAATTCCTCCCCATCCAAGGATTAATGCTTGTTGGAAGCCCCCCTAAGGGATGGTTCAAGATGAATTTTGATGGTGCTTCTAAAGGGAATCAAGGAATAGCTGGAGCTGGTGGTGTTGTAAGGGACCACATGGAAGGTATTTTAATAGCTTTTTATGAGCACCTCAACCATCAAACAAATCATGTAGCTAAAGCTTGGGCTCTATGGAGAGGTCTACACATCATCAGGGATTTGAAAATAAATTTGCACATTGAGGGTGATTCCCTCAACATCATTAAGTATATCAATAGTGACAAGAAGCCTTCATGGAACATTCGCTTGATCATATAGGAGGCCAAGATTCTAATTGGTAAGCAAAACAATGTGGTGGCTCACCATGTGTATCATGAAGCCAACAAGGTTGTTGACTACCTCACAAATTTGGGAGTAGCCCAATCCACTCTCTCCATTTGGCACCACAATGCCCCTCAAATTGTTCTCAATGCCACATCAGCAGATTGTTCGAAAGGCTCCAAGAGTCTCTAGTTCTTTTTTCTCTTTTTTTCCATGGTTTTCAATATCATCATTCTACAGGCGCATCTTGATCGCATTTACCTCGATCCCTGGCCTGAGGTTTTTTGTGCCCTTGGCTAGCCCACCACCTCCATCTGTCATTGGTTCATTTGCTCTAATACCCATCATGTCCATTCCCCTCCTCCCCATTTTTACCTCCATACTTCGGTTCATGTGCCCTCTCATTTTCCCATGATCGCCCTCTCACTGTATCTTTTCATTCTCGTGCCTAAATATTGGGCTCAAAGATCAAGCATTTGCTATTTTCAAGAAAATCTACTTGTTAACAATATTTGTTGTTTCAAGGCTGCTCTCCCTTGGAATGCGCATGTGTTTTTTGGCATGAAGTATTATTGTAGCACCCTAAAATTAGTGCTGTAAAACCTTAATAATTACAATTACTCTAGTAAATAATTCAAATTCAAATTCTAACCTCCAAAACTGCTTCCAAAATGCCGCTTAATCCATTTCCTCGTTTCCCATGCCATTTTTAGAGTTTGTTTTGACCGTTTGATGATATCATTGCCGATCAGAAGATATCGCCCCAGATCTGACAATTTCGTCTAGGTTAGGACGTCCAGACGATCTTGTCCCAAAATTGATTTTTCACAATTAGTCTTTGTTCCAATGACGTCTCTAATCTGGGCAGAAGCATGTCTACACCGTTAGAGACCCTCCCCATTGGAGATCTCCCAAATAGGGATGATCTCCAACCTCCTAACCTCCATCCTAAGCCTATTTAATCCTAGGCCCTCCCCTTAGCATCCCCCTGGCTGAAATTCCCTGTAACTCGAATTCTACATGCACTAGACATCCTAAATTACTATTTGCACTTGTTCTATCCAAATTTTGTTGCAGGTACCTTAGTATTTTTTAGTCGGAGCAAGCTTACATCATCGCAGACGATCCTGTTTAGATCGGAGGTGATCCTATCGAATCAGAGATGATTTTGACTGCAATCATCATTGGGGGCAATCAGTGCCCAGAGTTTGCATTTCTTCATCCCTTTTCTATTGTATTATGCTGCATTTAGTTAATTCTATAGTTATTCTTTATTATTCTGCATCTTGGAGTTCACCCATCTAGATCAAATGCATAATTAAGTTATAATTGTCATTAAATCAGTATAATGCATTCATGTTTTTGTTTATAATTCTCAGTTTGATATTGTTATTGTCATTTTACACTGTTTCCCTCTGTTATCATAGTTGCATTCTCTGTATTTTGCATCTATTTTTCTGTTTGCAGGTCTTTGATGAATTCGTCTGACAAATTCATCAGATCTCAGATGATCCTATCAGATAGGAGATGATCCTATCGAATTCCAGATGATCTTGACTGCTTCAAAAATTAGAATCTCCATCAGACATCCGGATCAGGTATGGCTCTGTAATTTAGCCTTTTCTCTCTATTTTTTGTCTAATTTTGTTCTCTGTATTCATTTAAATCTGCATTTCATATAGAATAGCTTAGACGCATTTTGGCCAAACCTAGGACTTGGATGATTAAGGCTAAAACTGAACACATTAAACACATTCCCAACCTATGCGTGGAAACTGCCATTAAAAGTTTCCTAGTGAACCCACCATCCATCGAAAAATCACCATAATACACCTCCCCCGAGAGGCGGGACCTTCACAAGGCCTCTCAGTCCGAGGTACTGCGCCATCCTTTTTCCATCCTCCTTTCGGGCACGGATCCTATAGCTTGAAGGTAGGGATGCGAAAAATTTGGAGCGATACATTTTGGTGAACTCGACGTGAATACATTTTAAACCTTTTGAAAACAAAAAATAAAACAACCAAAACATAGATGCATTTCAAATCATTAAAATTAATAAGTTGCATATCATGTTTAGATGGTAGCTCATAAGAAAAGATTAGCAGTTACTATAAATGTTGAAAACCAATTGGCAGCCATAGAAATCAATTATGTGCTTAGTGTGCACGAAGCAGAGATAGAAATCAACTTTTGTGGGACGAACTTGATAGAAGGCTAAGTGTCATTTCATCTAGGTCAAAAAAACTTAAACAAATCAAGAGGCTTGTCCTATATAGAATCCTGGATCCTCATCAACTCGTCTTTTATCATGAACTTCAGAGAGCCCGCCATAGATGGTTAGCTTATAGGAGAGCTCTTGTGTCTTCAGAATTGTTCACCTTCAAGGAATACCTCGAGAACGTAGCCATTATACACCAGTTCTTAGGTCGTGTAGAAGACCAAGAGGTTGTTCTTACGGATAGGGAAATATGGAATAGAGTTCCTCGAGTTGTGTTATATCGAGAGTATTGCCACGAGCTTTACTTCTATCAACCAGAATCTAAGACAGATAATATCACTATAGCTCTTTTCATTAAATTTTTGAAAGAAAATTTTCAGTTTGAAGAAGAACACTTCATGACTCCTAAAGAACTCGAGCCCATTAATGATATTTATAAATTGTTTATAGAAAACTAGATCATTACTTTTAGTATTAGTTCTTGCATTTATTGTGTTGTTTGTTATCTTTACAATATTATTACAAAAACAAGAAAAACTAAAAAAACATAACAAAAACCAAAGCATTTCATTTTAAATATTGTAGTAGGTATATAATTAATATATACCTCTTAAGCTTGTTGCATATATATATATATATATATATATATATATATATATTTGCTGAAATCTAAATTAAGCACAATGCCTAAACTTAGGAATGGTAAACAAACTGAAGGAGAAGAAGAAGATTGGTTAGAAGATAAAACTAGAGACCCAAATGTCCTTCCTGAAGATCTAATTCTGAAAGGAGAAACTCTAGATCAACCAGAAGATGACCTAGGTGAAGACAATGAACAAGAAGAAAATGTTAAAGAGGATGGATCCTCATCCCCTAGAGAAGCTCCAGATGGAACTATTGCTTTTGACAACTTAGATCATGTCTGGAAATTTTTCAATAATAACATTGGCACTCTTAATATGGCGGTTCGTATTGATAAAGGGAAAATTAGTGACACTCAAGCAGCCATGGAACATATGTTTGATGTGCACACTAATCCCTTGTCTTTCATTGATCAAGAAAGTGATAAGGTCGGACCATCCAAAAGAGATATGGTCACTATGATTCGAGAACATGCCAAAACAACAGGTTACCCAACCTCCTAAGGAATCTGTTATTGAGCCTAAAATCATTCCCACACAAAAGAAAACTTCCTTCACTGCTTTACTTCACCAAAATATTGATCAATATGCTTCAAGTAAACAAAAACCTAAAATGAAGTCAAACACCAATTTTCAACAATCTGGAATACAACATAATACAACTTCAAAATTCCTTCATAACACCTTTCCTACCAAAAATTTACACAATAGCAACATAGCATCTAATCTTCATGTCCCTCCATCATATGCTCACAAATCCCATATCAATGCCCTACCGAACCAATATGGTGGGCAAAATGGTGGGCAAACTAGTAATCTGGAAGCCATGGTGAAACAGTTAGCTTCACGTATGGACCAGAAAGATCCTTATCGTCCCTCGTACAATTATCGAGAGATATGTAGTCAACCTTTGGATCCCATAGTTGTAGCACAACCGTACCCTAAGCATTTTCCCATGCCCATCCTGCCTATATATAAAGGAACCGAAGATCCCATAGAGCATCTTCGCATGTTTAGGATAGCATGTCATGATATATCACATGATGTTTTGCTATTACTAAAAATGTTCCCAAAAAGTTTAGGTGGAATGGCATTAGAGTGGTACTATCAATTGCCTGCTCATTCTTTGAGAAACTTTGAATAAATAGCTGAATATTTTGTCCATCAATTTAGTGCCTACATTGAGAGGCATGCAACCATTAAAGATTTATACAACTTAAAACAAGACAAGGATGAATGTTTTGCCGATTTCTTAGCTAGATGGAGGCAGTTGACAGGAAAACTGCACTTTGTGCTACCTTATAGGGAAATTTTGGAAAGAGTAGAAGATGCCCTCATTACGAGAGGCCAAATTAGGAAGAAGGATGATGAGAAAACATCCAAAAATCAGTATAAAAACAAACAAGTTGTAGGTGACAGAATCACTGACAACAGAAATGTTGCTAATATCAATGCAACGAAAACAACAAAAAAATTTATATTGAAACCACCTGATAAGCCTCCTCGAGAATTTACTAGATTGAATCAACTGTTATCAACTATTTTACCTCAATTACTCGAAAGAGGTTTGATCCAATTACTGACTATCCAGGAACCCGATCCAACTATACCTGGATATAGAGTCGACTTACACTTGTGATTTCCATAGAGGGCCTGGAAACTCTACCAACGCTTGTAAAAGGTTGAAACATAAGATACAGGATCTGATTGATAATAATGAAATGGAGGTGCAAGCCTTCCAACCTAAACAAAATTCTCCTAATAATCCTCAAACGAACATTCCCCAAAATCAAAATCAAAATGCTAATAAATCATTAGACATATTTCAACACCCTTTACCAAGACATGGTAAAGAGGTGGCCAATCAAATCGAACATCATAATGTTCCTCCTCCTACCCCATATGTAGGAACTATTAGCGGACATTTACTTAATCATGATCCTCAAATATTTGACACAACCTTATCCCTGGTCACGACCAGGCCCCTACATAATATTCAAACTCCAAATCCTCGTGATGTAGAATCAGATACTGAAAGTGAAATAGACATCACTTCAAACCAATCGAATAGTTATGAAAATGAATCAGATCCTATTCAACCCATCATAGATGCTATGGTTCCAGAAGAACCATTTCCTAGAAGAGTTACTACTCGACCCTCTTCTAATCAATTCCTCCCAAATGAACAAGCCATAAATGCTCGACCGAGACCAGTTTCAGCGTCTTCAATATAACATTGTAGGTACCATTGGAGTCGTTACCCAAAACAGGCTCAAAATTCTCAACAAGAACCAAACCAGAATGATGGATCAACTCCATTTGTTTTGAAAAATCCCAATAAAGGGAATCATGCTTCAAATGTTCAACTTAAACCCCCTTACAATATTAATGAGCAATTATCCAATACTACAGCCAGAATTTCCATTTTGGATTTATTAATATCTTCTCCTACCCATAGGGATGAGTTGATGCTTACATTAAGCAAAATGATGGTACCTCAAAATATTCAACCTGAAGCCATGGCCAATACTATCATCACTCGAGAAGTTGATTGTATTGACTTCCGGGATAAAGATATCCCACAACACAGTTTACATAAGGATAATCCCTTATATATTACTACTCTAATTGGAGATGTAGCTATTAAACGAGTCCTGATTGATAATGGTTCATCTCTAAACATTTGCACTTTTGACTTCTACCAACGATTTGGCTTTAGAAGTGATGAAATGAAGAAAACTGACATGATTATCAAAGATTTCAATGACGAAACACAAGAAACGTGTGGAGTTATTACCATCCCATTGCAAGTTGGTCCTCAAACTCTAGATACCATCGTGTTTATTGTACATTGCCCCACATCATACAATATACTCTTGGGTCGTCCTTGGATCAATGCAATGCGGGCTGTCCCATCAACTTTACACCAATGTGTTAAATTCAAATTTAAAAATCAGTTGGTCACTATCCACGATGATCCTAGACCCTTTGATATGTGTGCCTTGGCAGAACCTGTTGGAGTTCAATTTTTCCCTGCTTTGTCATCCACACATCCTAATTCTTATTTTTCATCTAAAACTATGAAACACACACCCATAACTTCATCTATTTCTCCTCCATTAATTTCATCCTCATGTATAGATCAACAATCTTCTAAACAACCCACTCTAGAACCTCAAAAATATCTTCAATCTACAACCAATCCTTCATGTTCTATCCCTATAATTTCAAAACCTATAGACCCATCTCTTAACACTTCCACATTTTCAACATCTATCATACCTTCCACCTCTAAAGATATAGGGAATGATCCTTATACATATTATGCTCTTTCTGATGAACTTTTACCAGATTTATCCACAATCTTAATATTAGAAAAAACAAATGCTTTCATGCAAGATTCAATTCTTTTAAATAACTTGTCGTCATCTCCTCGTACTTTGTGCCTCCCTCAACCCATGGGAAGTACTTACCAAGTCAGGAGTTGTGCCTTCATTTATAAAGGATATGACTGGGGAAGAATCCCTCAGAATATCAAAACTCATCATGAAGGATACGCTCAATGTTATTTGACCAATGAGTATATTAAAGCTAAACCCATAATGCTTAAAATGGGATATGAAGGGAAATGCTTGGGAACTTTCCAAAATGGCATGAAAGAACCTTTTGAGGTAGAACCGTGGCCTTCCCGCTGTGGTGTGGGCCTATTTCCTAGTAAGGGTCAACCCTTTCCTTTTGAAGATAATGATCAACTCATATGTTATCAAGATTATTTGGATAGGCGTGATGATTTGCCTCTAAAAAATCAGCCATTTACATGTAACATGCTATCCATAGCTTACCCTGAAATGATTGCGACTTCGATGAGGAGTTGGAAGGAGATATCTTCCACGATGTCTCTGTTGAAAAGATGTTACACAATGGATTTTATTTTGATGGTTCTATACCAACTATAGCCCAGCTTGAGACCACTAATCCTCAAGATGAATTATCCAACTTAACCTTACAAGAATTACAATAATTGGGCGTTTCACCCGCCCCACCTAACTTTGAAAGAGATCTACACATGGAGGTAGAAAACATCGTTAAAATTAATATTGGAACTGAGGATAGTCCTCACATAATAAATATTGGATTAGAATTAAGTCAAGAAAAACAAGAGCAATACATTGCATTCCTTAAAGAATATGAAGATATCTTCGCTTGGACATATGAAGATATGCCAGGTCTAGACCCTTCTGTAGTCATGCATCACCTAGTAGTCCATCCGGATGCTAAACCTGTTAAACAAAAACTTAGAAAAATGCATCCCAAAGTGGCTTTGCTAGTCAAAGGGGAGTTAGAAAAACTCCTGAATGTTGTTTTTATACAAGCTATTGATTATCTTGAATGGATCTCCAATGTAGTTCCAGCTACCAAGAAAGAAGCCACCAAAGTCAGGGTTTGCACAGATTTTAGAGATATTAACGTTGCATGCCCTAAAGATGATTTTCCTCTTCCAAACATGGATCAAATCATTGAATTTACTTTCGGGAGTGGGATGATGTCCTTAATGGATGGATTCTCCAGTTATAATCAGATCAGGATAGCTCCTGAATATCAGGCTAAAACAGCCTTTACTACCCCCTAGGGTACCTTTTGTTGGAAAGTGATGCCATTTGGCTTAAAGAACGTAGGTGCAACCTATCAACGAGCTATGACTTATATTTTTCATGATATGATGCATGATATCCTACATGATTATGTAGATGATATTATTTTTTTTGGTAAGTAGTGTTTGTATTTACAGTGGGTTTTAACAAGGATCCCAAAACTTGATTACATAATCAATGGGCCTAGGGCATCAATCCCTTGAAACTGAACACCAAAACAGAAATCCCGCCCAGCAGTAACAGTAAGCAAGAAACAATCCCTCTCAGCAGGAAACAAACAAATAAGAAAGAAAGTAGTTTTGAAGATACCGCCCAGCGGGGAGTAGCCAAAAACCACCATCGAGAAGATCCCGCCCAGCAGGAAGCAAAGAAAAACCGTTACAATAAAATCCCGCCTCACGGGAAGCAGTAAAAACCACCACAAACAGTATCGCCTAGCGGGAAGCAGCAAGGAAATCCCGCCATCCGGGAAACCAGTAGAAAAGAAAGGATCCCGCCTCGCAGGAAAATCGACGGATTTGGTGGATCCCGCCCTGTGGAGAAACCATCCCGCCCACCGGGAAAACATTTCGTTCAACGAGAGCCATCCTGCAGGAAGTCGACAGCCAGCACAGAGAGAATCCAGCCCATCGGGAAGCGACCAGAGAGCTGCACCATGATGAACCCGCCCCAGGAAAAAAGAAGAGGATCCCGTCATGGCAAAACAAAAAGAAACAGTAGGTTAAGGGACCAGGGATCTAGGGACTAGGAATCTCGAGCGGGAAGAGGAAACAGTCACAGGGATGGGATCCTTAGGAACAAAAATAGTGGGAAGCTATCCAAAACCTAAACCATCACCTCCACCGCACCGAGAAACACAGGGGACCAGATCCACGCGAATAACCTGCAAAAAACCCCAGGGGGAAGCCTGAGGGAAAAAGGGAAGGGATCCCCAACCAAACAGGGATCCCTGGGAAGCACCAGTCTGAAAAAACAACCAAGGAAACCCTAGTCGGCTGGGAGGGGCACAGATAGTGAGAAGGATCTCCCTCCAGGAGATCATCTGCAAACAACCACTCCCCGGGAGGGATGACCTGGGTTGAGCCAGGGACTGGGCAGGAACCAGGAGCCATGGGAGGGGGAGCAGGGGAGGGACCAGATCCCTCCCCTCTCTATTTTCTTCCCTATCGTCTTCCCTTAAATCCCTTCTATGTAGATGATATTATAGCTCGCTCTATTAATGAAGATAATCATTTAGATGATTTGAGAAAAGTTTTTAATCGATTACAAGAATATCTTATTCGATTAAATCCAGCCAAATGCATATTCGAAGTTAAGTCCGGTAAACTATTAGGGGTTTTAGTTTCTTTACGTGGTATCGAAATCGACCCTCTCAAGGTTGCGGCTATCACTGATATGCCCACACCTACTAATATATCTGAGTTACGAAGTTTACAAGGTAAGCTTCAAGCCATCCGTCACTTCATCGATAAGCTGGCGGACAAAATCGGTCCCTTTCTTAAACTTCTTAAGAAGGATGTCCATTTTAATTGGGACGATGAATGTAAAGAAGCTTTTGAACTTCTCAAACAATACCTCCTTAACCCACCTGTGCTTTCATCGCCTAGACCTGATCACCCATTTCTCCTATATATTTTAGCTTCAGATTCTGCCTTAAGAGCTATGTTAGCTCAGCTTGATGATGCGAAGAGAGAACGTGCTAATTATTATATTAGCTGAACCTTCGTCAGTTATGAAACCTGCTACATAGCGTTGGAAAAACTATGTCTAGCAGTCGTGTTTGCTACGCAAAAATTATGCCATTATATGCTTACTCAAAAAACTTATGTCATTGCTAAATATGATCCCTTGAGGTATCTCATGAGTCGACCTTATTTATCGGGTCGCATAGCCAAGTGGGTTCTTGCTCTAAGTGAGTTTGACCTCACGTTTATAGAATAGAAGTCTGTTAAGGGTCAAATCATAGCAGATCAATTAGCTGCTACACCCTTAGAGTCTACCCATCCCCTCATCATTGAGTTTCCTTACGAATGCCTTCAATTAGAGGCAGACCATATTGAACAATGGTCCTTATACTTTGATGGAGCCCGATGCATGAGAGGGGCTGCAGTGCGGGTATTATTTTAATATCCCCGTAAAAACATCTTATTCCTCTGTCCTTCAAATTAACATTTGCTTGCACCAACAATACTGCTAAATATGAAGCTCTAATCCTTGGATTACGAGCTACCTTGGCGCTAAAAATTAAACATCTATTAGTTTTTGGTGATTCTCAACTTGTTATAAACCAAATTAATGAAATTTATCAGACCAGAGATGATAAGCTGTGCCCATATAAAGCTTATGTTTTACAATTAATGTCTCTATTTGATCAAGTTACCTTGGAAGCTATTCCTCAAACTTGCAACCGTGCGAGTGATGCTATGGCCGCAATCGCATCTCTCCTCGCCCTTGGAGTTAGATGACGAATATGCCACCATCATTATTCGTCGACTCCAGGAACCCGCTTCAAATAAGTCATGCTTAGAACCTTTGGATGTGTTTCTAATCAACGAAACTACTCCTGAACCTTGGTATATAGATATATTTGATTTTCTCCAAAATGGGACTTTCCCTGCCAATTCTAATAGAAACCAGCGTCGGTTATTACGTAGACGAGCAAGTCGATTTGTAATAATTTGCAATACTTTATATAGGAGATCTTTTGAAGGTATCCTATTAAGATGTTTGAATTTAGAAGAATCCAAATCAGCTTTGAGTGAAGCCCATGATGGATCTTGTGGAGGACACTTCAGTGGTAGTTTCATTGCTAAAAAGCTCCTTAGGATAGGATACTTTTGGCCTACCATGGAGAATGACGCACATGATTATGTGCGCCATTGCGACAAGTGCCAAAAACATGCTAACCTTTTCCACGCGCCTGCATAAGAACTGTAGGCTATTTCATCTCCTTGGCACTTTTCAAAATGGGGTCTAGATATTATTGGCAAAATCAATCCTGTGTCATATGATGGACACAAATTCATCATAACCGCCATTGAGTATTTCACGAAGTGGGTTGAAGCTATGCCTTTAGCTTCCTGCACTGGCACACAAGTCTCTAAATTTATTTTTAATCAAATCATTTGTAGGTTCGAAATTCTTGTAAATCTCATCTCTGATAATGGAACTTGTTTCAAAAATAAAGATGTTAAAAAATTATGCCAAAAATATAAGATTCAACATCGCTGGTCCACTCCCTATTATCCTCAGGGTAATGGTCAAGCAGAAGCATCTAACAAAACCTTAATCAAAATTCTCAAAATATTGGTCAATAAAGCCGTGCATGCTGGCACATTCAGTTATATCCAGCCTTGTAGGCCTATTGAACTAGTGTTTGAACCCCCATTGGAACTTCACCTTTTGTTTTGGTTTATGGTGCTGAAGCTATTTTTCCCTTTGAATTGGAAGTTCCTTCTTTGGCTCTACTACTTCAAGATACCAAAGTAGGAGATGAATATCGAGCTGGCAGACTCAGTTAGCTAGAACTCCTAGATGAAAAACGCATCAATGCTTTGGAGCATCTCCGTGCCTACCAAAACAAGCTTAAAAGATCATATGCTAAAAAATTTCGTCATCGATCCTTTGAGATCGACGACCTTGTTTTAAAAGAAAATCAAAAAAATACTACTGCAACTAAGGACCTTAAAGGTAAATTTGAGCCCAACTGGCTTGGACCATACATTATCACTACTAAATTTGAATCAGGAGCATACAAATTATCTACCTTATATGGTAAATAACTTAAAGAACCCATGAACATTTTGCATCTTAAACGTTACTATGTATAAATTTGGTCATTTCATCCTTGTATATATTTGTTTAAAATATTTCAAAATCACTATCTTGTATTTCTTTCAATTTATAAATTCAAAAACACCAAAAAAATTCATAATCATCAAAATATTCAAAACTACTTGTTGTCTTTATTTATGGCACTTGTCAATTCTTTCAAAAACAAAAAAAAAATAATAATAAAAATAAAAAAATAAAAAAACAACAATATTCTTGACTCTTTCGAAACCAAAACAACATAAAGAAGAAAGAGAGAGTCAACATTCTCAAAACTTCTTAAAAAGTATTTATATATATCTTCTTACAAATGTTGCAGTTATATGTTTCAAATTATTTTGGATAAATTAGCATTTATTTGGAATCCCTCACTTTCACAAACACAAAAATAAATATCTTGATTTTTATCTGGCATGATTACTAATCTCTCTTATATCAAAGTCCACAAAATTCAATTAAATAAAGTTTAAGCACAGAGAATTGATCTTGTTATTTACTTAAACCAAGCACATCTTTTCACAATAAAATGATTATATTTGTAATTTCCATGCTATGCTACATAGTAGAAGTGGTTTCTTGAGCGAAAAGTTTCCCCTGCTATCCTATCATGCACATGGTCTAGAATCTTTGAGAATTGGCAAAAGGACAAGCTCACCCCTACCCAGAATAAAAATCCCTTGCTCTACAGCTAATCCGAGCAAGTATCCCTAGCATAGAACAAAAAGAAAAAGCAAAGTTCAAGAAAAAGAGAAAAGGAAAAATATTATTTTATATCATTACAACATTATCAAGAAAAAATACAAAAGAAACAAAAAGAAAGCAAAAGAAAAAGCAAAAGCAATAAAATCCCTTTCCCTACCCTTTGAAAAGAAAAGAAGGGTTGATGAGCTTGAATCCCTGGAATTCTCAATTATTCAAAAACTGTGAGGTAAGCCCCATAACAGGTGGTTTGTGCCCAACCCGCTTGGCCTTGGGTAACTCCTAGCATGGCGATATGTCCGTCACATTAGCGACCTTCTTTTGTACGAGACCTATGTCCGCTTATGGATTAGCTAGCTCTTGATAATCCGACTTACATAGTAGTCTAGTATGGTTATATGCATCTACATCATGGTTAATGAACACTTATTTGGTTCATTCAAATCACTTGTATCAAATTATCTTGCTCAAAACTGGTAAACGAACATAGCAATTGCACACACATTTTGTATTTGAGAGATTTTGTGTATCATTATGATAAATCAAGATTGGTAATGAACTCACATTTGCACATGAGGATTCCTTATAAATCTACATTTCTCTTTGAGATAATTTAAAATATTTCTGTAATTCTTTTCGAATAATTTTATCCTTTTATTTCAGAATTTGTGTTTTGTATCAAAGCAATTACATACATCTTCTCATAAAATTTCAAAAATAATTTCAAACAAAATTTTCATATTATTATTCTATTTATCAAAAGTCACAAATGCATCTTGCAATAAAACCAACAATTTATTTTCTTCTTTGGATTTCGCGATGATGGTATAAGTCTATACCTACATATTCTATGCCTAGCGCAAACCATTGTATTAATTTTATTCCCCATTTATTTAAAATCATAAAAACATATGACTTAAATCATTATGTTACACAATTATGTTTTTAAACAAAAAGCATGCACATTATCATTATTTCATGTCATTATGTCAACCTTCAATTTTGCAATGATGGTATAATTCCTAGGGAATTATCCAAAAAATTTATCACACTTAGGAATTTATGCCTAGCAAAAATCATTTTAACATTATTTCATGCATACTATATTTATGAAACTCTGAAAACAAACCATCATCATCATCATTTGCACCATTGCACCAAAGTCTTAAGACAGTCTCTTAAGCACTCTTTTAATTTTTAACAATTTTTCTATACTGGGATTAGCTTGACGACCGAGTGAGCGGCGACTCCATGAAATGGTCTATAATAGCGACAATGTCCTTTGAAATTATTGTTAAAAGTCCCTTTTTATTTTTTTTATCAAATCATTACATCACAAACAACCAATTTGTTCTATCAGATTCTTTCATTTAAATGTTTTTAAGCATGACATTCAAACCATAATATTTCCAACGACGTAATTACATGAATCATCAAATCAATCAAAACATTTAAAAGCATCATAAAAACACATAAGACAAGTCATATGATAAAAAATATCTCATCTATATATATCACAAATATATATACATCATATCAAAATCGAATCGGTATGCCACAATCTGTACCTCGACATACTCAATCCTCTCTCAAACATAATAAAAACTGTCTCAATCTGTACAGTGCAATGTAGTAGTCTAGCCTTGAGAACCCCTCGAGCTCTCAGCCTCATCTCCTCCCCGCCCTGAGTTGGATGAGGTGGCCCCATCGCAGTATGAGTGGTACTGCGAGTCCTAGTCATGGATCGGGACGAAGTCCTTGACGACCCAATCCTGATCGAATCCGTGATGTTAGCTAGCAGTGGTAATCTCTCCTCCTCTGGCACCATCTGGTAGTATAGTGTCTGATAAAAAGTGATTTGGGAAATAGCCCATGCTAGCTCCCGAGTGCTTGCCCCTCCGCCCCGTGCTTTGAGGCGTGCAATCTCATCTCTGAGCTGTGTCACCTTAGCTCGGTGGCATGCAGCCTCCTCCTGCAGGGTTTGCACCTATGCCTGGAGATGAACTATCTTCGCTCGAAGAGTCGCTATCTCGTTGCTCTCCCCAGTGTCAACACCCTTGCCCTTATCGAGTGATGGTGGTCTCTCTCTCTGTGGAGAAGGGGGTCTCTCCTCTCTCCTCTCCTACTACCGTGGCCTCTACTGCGCCTGTGGTCTCCTCTGCTCTCTCCCACTATGACCTTGGGCCGCCTCAATGGCAGCCTGGTGTCGCCTCCCAATCTGAAACACAACTGCATGAATTAGACCCTGAGCCCTCATCATTCAAGGATGGCAGATGCTTGCGTACCAGGCATCATAGCCGTCAGCTACCCCTACATCGTTCCCATCCACTGGATGAATGGGGACATCATCTACGTCCTGACTCCAGAAGCACTGCATATCTGGAGCCCCGCTCACTGTAGTGTTATCCCAGACAGTTTGAGAAAACTCGTAATCCCTGAGAGATAGGATTCCCTGCTGTAGACCGAACTACCTCAAAACTTGATCATAGCGATGGAGCTCCACCTCTCCCCTCTCCATCCTCAGCCAACAGAATCGCTTGATGTGATCCAGCTCCTGTCTATCCTCGGATCACCTTGGATGATCTCTCCAAGGCCTCCAGGTGATCTGGTCTGGGACAAGGTCATCCAGCAGTCTTCGAGACATCGACAGATTAATCCGCCATTGTGCCCCTCTCCGGAGCCACCAGTAGAAAACTTGGGGCCTCTCCCCGTCAACCCCTGTCAAAGGAAGCCCTATCGGCCTTCGCACTACAATGTGCTCCCAGCACCAAACCTGTAGTAGCGATGTCATAACTAGACATCGACCGCCCTTGTACACGACCCCATGTAGGATCTTGTACAGTTGGCATAGAACAAAATTGCCCCAAGAAAACTTGTAACCATGGTCACGCATGTCGTAGATCACATCTGCTAGCACCCATGGTACCCTGCACCCACTCTGGTGGCATAGCAGAAGTCCACCTACCATTTCGGCTAAAACCTGTGTGAGTCTGGATGCCCCAGGCATCTGACGCAGTGCCTCAATGTTCACTCTACCCTTCTCCAGGGCAAATCTCAGATCGCCACACAGCCACATCATAGCGTGGCCCTGATTGGCCATAGGAGTGATCAACCGTCCTTATCTGGGGATCCTCAAAATCCTCCATACATCCTCCATTGTGGGAGTCATATCCCTTGTGGGTAACCCAAAATAAGAAGAACCCGGATACCACCTCTCTGCCAGGGCTGTCAGTAGCCCCATGTCTGTAGAAACTTGTGGCATCTCTGCCACATGCTGCAAGCCGGCCTGAGCTAGCTGATCCCGCTCTACCTATGATAGAGTGGCCAAGTCATCTCTCAACCCACCGTATTTCCATTCTCTACTCTTTAGTAAACCTCTCTGCAACATAAAAAACAACACAATAAAAAAATCATTAATAAAAACTCAAGTGATTAATAATGCAAGTAAAATCAGGTTCAATTTCATACAAATGATGATATCATCCACTATTGGATGATATCATCCCAAATTTGAGCAAAATCGTCTCCGATTTCGCAAGCCGAAATCGTCCCTTATTTGACGAAATCGTCCCCCTTTCGCCGATTTCGCCCTTCGACAAAATCGACGAACTTGAGACGATTTCGTCGAAATCGGGACGATTTCATCCCGACGACGTCGACGGCCCAAAAATGGCCACGATGCTCAAAAATTGCTCAAAATTCATCTAAAAAGCATGTAAATTCAACTTAAACCATTCTAAGCTAAGTTTAGACTCTTACCTGTAGCCCGCGTTGGACCTCTGTCGATCTGTGCGTTGTCTCGACCATTTTTGCTTACAAAGCTCTAAAAACCAGAAAAATGAACAGTAACAATGAATTAGGGTTTTACCCTATTTTTCTTAATTTTATTCAAAACACAATTAAAAACATTTTAAAATTTTGCTTTTTCGTGTTTTTACCTCAAACGTTCGATTTGGGTAAAAACATGGAGGGGGCACCATAGTAAGCTATCGTATGATTCGACCAAGAATCATCGCCTAAAAATGGGAATAATTTTTGCTTTCTCGTAAATCGAGAAGAACTCATCTTTAACGCATTTTCTTCGAAAAATTCACTAAAGAGGGGGAAAAATGTAGCACCCTAAAATTGATGTAGTAAAACCTTAATAATTATAATTAATCTAGTAAATAATTCAAATTCAAATTTTAACCTCCAAAACTACTCCCAAACCATTGCTTAATCCGTTTCCTTGTTTCCTGCACCATTTTTAGAGTTTGTTTTGACCGTTTGATGATATCATTGCCGATCAGACGATATCGCCCCAGATTTGACAATTTCGTCTGGGTTAGGACGTCCAGATGATCTTGTCCCAAAACTAATTTTTCATAATTAGTCTTTGTTTCAACGGCGTCTCTAATCCGAGCAGAAGCGTGTCTGCACCGTTAGAGACCCTCCCCATTGGAGATCTCCCAAATAGGGATGATCTCCAACCTCCTAAACTCCCTCCTAAGCCTATTTAATCCTAGGCCCTCCCCTTAGCATCCCCCTAGCTGAAATTCCCTGTAACTCGAATTCTACACGCACTAGACATCCTAAATTACTATTTGCACTTGTTCTATCCAAATTTTGTTGCAAGTACCTTAGTATTTTTCAGCCGGAGCAAGCTTACATCGTCATAGACGATCCTGTTCAGATCGGAGGCGATCCTATCGAATCAGAGATGATTTTGACTACAATCATCATTGGGGGCAATCAGTGCCCAGAGTTTGCATTTCTTCATCCCTTTTCTGCTGTATTATTTTGCATTTAGTTAATTCTATAGTTATTTTTTATTATTCTGCATCTTGGAGTTCACCCATCTAGATCAAATGCATAATTAAGTTATAATTGTCATTAAATCAGTATAATGCATTCATGTTTCTGTTTATAATTCTCAGTTTGATATTGTTATTGTCATTTTACACTATTTCCCTTTGTTATCATAGTTGCATTCTCTGTATTTTGCATCTATTTTTCTGTTTGCAGGTCTTTGACGAATTCGTCTGACGAATTCATCAAATCTCAGATGATCCTATCAGATAGGAGACAATCCTATCGAATTCCAGACGATCTTGACTGCTTCAAAAATCAGAATCTCCATCAGACATCCGGATCAGGTATGGCTCTGTAATTTAGCCTTTTCTCTTTGTTTTTTGTCTAATTTTGTTCTCTGTATTCATTTAAATCTACATTTCATATAGAATAGCTTAGACGCATTTTGGCCAAACCTAGGACTTGGATGATTAAGGCTAGAACTGAACACATTAAACACATTCCCAACCTAGGCATGGAAACTGCCATTAAATGTTTCCTAGTGAACCCACCATCCGTCGAAAAATCACCATAATACACCTCCCCCGAGAGGCGGGACCTTCGCAAGGCCTGTCAGTCCGAGGTACCGCGCCATCCTTTTTCCATCCTCCTTTTGGGCATTGATCCTATAGCCTGAAGGTAGGGATGCGAAAAATTTGGAGCGATACAATTATCAAGGTTGTCATTTAACCCATGTGGATATCAGCCCTAGGTATTCCAACGTTCCCTATTACCCTTGCCATAAACGCCTTCACGACTGCATTAATTCCTACAATTTTGGAATGGGCTCCTCTCTATTTAATGCCTATTTAATTTATCCTTGGTTTATGATTGCCTTCACCACCTGCACCTACCAACTATTATATCCTTGTATTCTACCTAAGTTGCTCGTAGGTCCTTTCATGTGCTTGATATCCACTTGTAGCACCCTAAAATTGGTGCAGTAAAACCTTAATAATTACACTTACTCTAGTAAATAATTCAAATTCAAATTTTAACCTCCAAAACCGCTCCCAAATCATCGCTTAATCCGTTTCCTCCTTTCTCGTGCCATTTTTAGAGTTTGTTTTGACCGTTTGACGATATCGTCGTCGATCAGACGATATCGCCTCAGATCAGACGATTTCGTCTGGGCTAGGACGTCCAGACGATCTTGTCCCAAAACTAATTTTTCATAATTAGTCTCTGTTCCAACGATGTCTCTAATCCAGGCAGAAGCGTGTCTGCACCGTTAGAGACCCTCCCCATTGGAGATCTCCCAAATAGGGATGATCTCCAACCTCCTAACCTCCCTCCTAAGCCTATTTAATCCTAGGCCCTCCCCTTAGCATCCCCCTGGCTGAAATTCCCTGTAACTCGAATTCTACATGCACTAGACCATCTTAAATCACTGTTTGCATTTGTATTTTTCCAAGTTTGTTTGCAGGAACTTCATTGTTTTTCAGCCGGAGCAAGCTCAGTTCGTCTCAGACGATCTCGTACAATCTCGGACGATCTCGACCCAATTCGAGATGATTTCGACTGCAGTCCACATTGGGGGCAATCAATGCCCAGAGTTTGCATTTTCTCCACTCTTTTTCACTGCATTATTCTGCATTTAGTTAATTCTATGGTTATTCTTTATTATCCTGCATCTTGGAGTTCACCCATGTAGCTTTAATGCATAATAAAAGCATAAATTGTCATTAGATCGTTATAATGCATTCGTTTCTTTGCTTATTATCATCATTTTAATGTTCTTACTGTCATTTTATATCATTACCCTCTGTTATCATAGTTGCATTCTCTGTATTTTGCATCTATTTTCTGTTTGCAGGTCTCTAACGAATTCGTCTAACGAATTCATCAGATCTCAGACGATCCTGTCAGATAGGAGACGATCCTGTCGAATTCTAGACGATCCTGACTACTTCAAAAATTAGAACCTTCATCAGACATCCGGATCAGGTATGGGTCTTTAATCCATCTTGTTCTTTCTATTTTTCTGTCCAAATCTATTTTTGTCTTCATTTAAATCTGCATTTCATATAGAATAGCTTAGACGCATTTTGGCCAAACCTAGGACTTGGATGATTAAAGCTAAAACTGAACACATCAAACACATTCCCAACCTAGGCATGGAAACGCCATTCAAACGTTTCTCGGTGAACCCACCATCCATCGAAAAATCACCATAATACACCTCCCCGAGAGGCGGGACCTTCGCAAGGCCTCTCAGTCCGAGGTACCGCGCCATCCTTTTCCCATCCTCCTTCCGGGCACGGATCCTATAGCCTGAAGGTAGGGATGCGAAAAATTTGGAGCGATACATTTTGGTGAACCCGACGTGAATAACATAGGCATCTTTCTGATTCAAAAAAAATAAAAACAAAAATATATATATATATATATATGTATACAAGAAAAACAAACAAAATCATCATTTCAAGTTTGTATGTTTTAGATTCAATTCTAAATAGTAGATACTAAATATTACTTTTAGAAGTACTAAAGAAACCATGAGTTTTTACTCAAATCAATATGAGCCCATGAGTAATGTTGGAAGAATTCAGCCAAATACATTTGTTGATTATGACCAACCTCATCCCTATTCAACACCACCTCCATCACACTTTTCTCATTTTTCATCCTTACCCCAACAGGACAATCCCTTTTCCAATCCTCTTCATAACGATATTATCTATTCTCCCATATATCCATATTATGTCTATCAATCCACATACAATCCTCCTCCACCCTTTCAATATTCTTCTTTCAATACAACACATCCATTTCAACAAGAAAATACTTATTCTTCCAATTCTACCATGCACTCACCTCATACTTCGCAATCTTCCTGTCATCATTCTACCCATAATAAAGAAAGTAGAGGTGAGAAACCATTAGGCCCTTTTATGACTGAATTCCTAAGGCACGTATCAAAAACCTCTCGAAAACCTTCATCACGTAAATTTACTAAGCTCAATCAACCAATGGATATAATTCTCAAGTATTTACTTGACACAAATAGGATTGAACTCCCTTCCATAAGACAATCTGATACCACAAGCAGATTGGTTTAAACCTGAGCTACATTGTGAATATCATAGAGTAGATGGACATATGACACAAAATTGTAAAGATTTAAGATGTGCAATTCAAGATTTGATTGATGAGGGTCTTTTTAATATAAAGGAATTACAATCTACAACTCGATTATAAATCTCCTAGTAAACAATCAAACTCCTACACAACAAATACCAATAATCAATCAAGACATGGGGATCTCCCAAGAACCCCTATTCAATTATCAACAACAAGAAACCAATCAAATATTGCATGTTAATGTGTCCCATCATGATGATATTACTAATATTGTAACAAAAACTACAAATGAGCAACCTCAAGTTCAATCAACTCAATCTGATATTCAAGATATGGATTCCTCATTTGACCAACCTTCAAAACTATCTTTGGCTCTAGAGAATGATCCAAAATGGAATGTAAGCATAGAAAGCTCATCTTTAGAATCAAAATCTCAATCTGAAATCCACTTTGATAGCCAACAACAAGTGATTAATCCTCAAGCAAAGATATCCCTTTTAGAAGTATTACAAAGTTCTCATAAGGAAACTTTGTTCAAGATACCTAGCCAACAATTTGTTCCTCATCATATTTTCTCTAAGAACATAATTAATGGTGTAAACCCTCTTGAGGTTAACCATATTTCATTCTATGATGAGGATATTCCTTCCTCTACTCCACAAGAAGACTACTATCTTTACATTACAGGATCTAGTAAAGAAACACTTGTTAAAACTATCATGGTAGATAATGGCTCCTCTCTTAATTTATGCACTTATCAATTATTCCAAAAACTCAAATCAAAGGAAGAAGATCTTAATGAATCAAATGTTATTATAAAATCTTTTAACAATGAAATTCAAGAAGCTCAAGGTACTATAATTTTTCCCCTCAATATTGGATCCAAGATCCTGGATACTTTGTTTTATGTAGCATATTGCCCTTCACCTTACAACCTACTTCTCAGAAGTCCTTGGATTCATACGATGAGGGTTGTCCCTTCCACTCTTCACCAATGTTTGAAGTTTGAACTTGCAAATAAAATTGTTACCATACATGGTGACCCAACACCATTTGAAGAATATTTAATGGTTGAAACATCAAGTTCTATACATTCTCTATTATCACAATTATCTTCTATCCATCACTTTTCTTCATCCATATATGATCATCCTTGTTTACCAAATAACATCCATGCATATCTTTCACATATGCTCCCTCCATCTTATCAAGACTTGGAAGATAGTGATAAGAATGAAGAACCTTCTTATCCTTCTTACATTTTATTTTGTAACATGATCAATTTTACACATATAAAAGTCAAATCTTTTGCTACATTATTCTACATTATAACAAAGCTTTTGTTATCACTACCTTTTATTCATCACCTTTTGTTCTTACCTTCACCACAACCAAATTATCCTTCAAAACCTCCTTTGATTTTGAAGCAACCTTAGACATGCTATACTCAAATAACCTTGTATAGTGTATATAGATCATCTTGTATATACCACCAATTTCAATTCATAAATTAAAATCAAAATACAAAAAAATCAAAATCCTCAAAATCTTCAAAAAAAAAAAATACTAATGCAACTAAAGACCTTAAAGGTAAATTTGAGCCCAACTGGCTTGGACCATACATTATCACTGCTAAATTTGAATCGGGAGCATACAAATTATCTACCTTAGATGGTAAAGAACTTAAAGAACCCATGAACATTTTGCATCTTAAACGTTACTATGTATAAATTTGGTCATTTCATCCTTGTATATATTTGTTTAAAATATTTCAAAATCACTATCTTGTATAATTCATTCAATTTATAAACAGCCAAAAACAAAATAAAAATAATAAAAATAAAAAAAGCAATATTCTTGACTCTTTCGAAACCAAAACAACATAAAGAAGAAAGAGAGAGTCAACATTCTCAAAACTTCTCAAAAAGTATTTATATATATCTTCTTACAAATGTTGCGAGTTATATGTTTCAAATTATTTTGGATAAATTAGCATTTATTTGGAATCCCTCACTTTCACAAACACAAAAATAAATATCTTGATTTTTATCTGGCATGATTACTAATCTCTCTTATATCAAAGTCCACAAAATTCAATTAAATAAAGTTTGAGCACGAGAGAATTGATCTTGTTATTTACTTAAACCAAGCACATCCTTTCACAATAAAATGATTATATTTGTAATGTCCATGCTATGCTACATAGTAGAAGTGGTTTCTTGAGCGAAAAGTTTCCCCTGCTATCCTATCATGCACATGGTCTAGAATCTTTGAGAATTGGCAAAAGGACAAGCTCACCCCTACCCGGAATAAAAATCCCTTGCTCTACAGCCTAATCCGAGCAAGTATCCCTAGCATAGAAAAAAAAGAAAAAGCAAAGTTCAAGAAAAAGAGAAAAAGAAAAATGTTATTTTATATCATTACAACAATTATCAAGCAAAAATACAAAAAGAAAGCAAAAGAAAGCAAAAGCAAAAGCAATAAAATCCCTTTCCCTACCCTTTGAAAAGAAAAGAAGGGTTGATGAGCTTGAATCCCTGGAATTCTCAATTATTCGAAAACTGTGAGGTAAGCCCCATAACAGGTGGTTTGTGCCCAACTCGCTTGGCCTTGGGTAACTCCTAGCGTGGCGATATGTCTGTCACATTAGCGACCTTCTTTTGTACAGACCTATGTCTGCTTATGGATTAGCTAGCTCTTGATAATCCGACTTACATAGTAGTCTAGTATGGTTATATGCATCTACATCATGGTTAATGAACACTTATTTGGTTCATTCAAATCACTTGTATCATATTATCTTGCTCAAAACTGGTAAATGAACATAGCAATTGCACACACATTTTGTATTTGAGAGATTTTGTGTATCATTATGATAAATCAAGATTGGAAATGAACTCACATATGCACATGGGATTCCTTATAAATCTAACTTTTGTCTTTAAGATACTTTGAAATATTTTTTTGCAAATTGTTTGGAATAAATTCATTTTCTTCTTTAAAGTACAGTTGTTTAGTATAAAGACAACTACATACATAATAGAAAAAATCAAAATTTCTTTCAAAACCATACAATCAAAACACACATATATATATATATATATTATATATTATATATATATATATATATATATATTATATATATATATATGTCGACTTTCGCGATGATGGTATAGTTCCAAAACCAAAATTGGAATTTTATGCCTAGCGCAAGTCCTCATCTTCATATTTTCTATTTATTAAAAATCAACCATGCAATAAAACTATCTATTTTCTTCTTTGGATTTTCGCGATGATGGTATAAGTCTATACCTACATATTCTATGCCTAGCGCAAACCATTGTACCAATTTTTATTCCCCATTTATTTGAAAATCATGAAAACCATATGACTTAAATCATTATGTTATACAATTATGCTTTTTGACAAAAAGCATGCACATTATCACTATTTCATGTCATTATGTCAACCTTCAATTTTGCAATGATGGTATAATTCCTAGGGAATTATCCAAAAAATTTATCACACTTAGGAATTTATGCCTAGCAAAAATCATTTTAACATTATTTCATGCATACTATTTTTATGAAACTCTGAAAACAAACCATCATCATCATCATTTGCACCATTGCACCAAAGTCTTAAGACAGTCTCTTAAGCACTCTTTTACTTTTAACAATATTTCTATATTGGGATTAGCTTGACGACCGAGTGAGCGGCGACTCCATGAAATGGTCTATAATAGCGACAATGTCCTTTGAAATTATTGTTAAAAGTCCCTTTTATTTTTTTATCAAATCATCACATCACAAACAACCAATTTGTTCTATCAGATTATTTCATTTAAATTTTTCAAGCATGACATTTCAACCATAATATTTCCAATGACGTAATTACATGAATCATCAAATCAATCAATCAAAACATTAAAAGCATCATAAAAATACATAAGACACAAGTCATATGATCAAAAATATCTCATCTATATATATATCAACAATATATATACATCATATCAAAACCGAATCGGTATGCCACAATCTGTACCTCGGCATACTCAATCCTCTATCAAAAATAATAAATACTATATATCAATCTGTGCAGTGCAATCTATAGTAGCTAGCCTCGAGAACCCCTCGAGCTCTCAGCCTCATCTCCTCCCCCACCCTGAGGTGGACGAGGTGGCCCCATCATAGTATGTGTGGTACTACGAGTCCTAGTCGTGGATCGAGATGAAGTCCTTGACGACCCAATCCTGATCGGATCCACGATGGTAGCCAGTAGTGGTAATATCTCCTCCTCTGGCACCATCTGGTGGTATAGTGTCTGATAAAATGTGATCCGGGCAATAGCCCGTGCTAGCTCCTGAGTGCTCGCTCCTCCACCCCGTGCTCTGAGGCATGCAATCTCATCTCTGAGCTGTGTCACCTCAGCTCGGTGGCATGCAGCCTCCTCCTGCAATGTCTGCACCTGTGCTCGGAGACGGAGCTGTCTCCGCTCGGAGAGTCATTGTCTCGTTGCTCTCCCTAGTGTCAACACCCTTGCCCTTATCGGGCGATGGTGGCCTCTCTCTCTGTGGAGAAGGGGGTCTCTCCTCCCTCCTCTCCCACTGTCGTGGCCTCTGCTACGCTCGTGGTCTCCTCTGCTCTCTCCCGTCGTGACCCTGGGCCGCCTCAATGGCCGCCTGGCATCGCCTCCCCATCCGATGCACAACTGCATGAATCGGACCCCGAGCCCTCGTCATCCGAGGAGGGCGGATGCCTGCGTACCAGGCATCGTAGCCGTCGGCTACCCCAACGTCGTCCCCATCCACTGGCTGAATGGGGGCATCATCTGCGTCCTGACTCCAGAAGCGTTGCATATCTGGAGCCCCGCTAACTGTAGTGTTATCCCGGATAGTCCGAGAAAACTCGTAATCCCTGAGAGATGGGATCCCCTGCTGTAGACCGAACTATCACAAAACTCGGTCGTAGCGGTGGAGCTCCACCTCTCCCCTCTCCATCCTCAGCCAGTCGACTCGCCTGATGCGAGCCAGCTCTTGTCCATCCTCGGCCCACCCTGGATGATCCCTCCAAGGCCTCCAGGTGATCTGGTCGGAGACAAGGTCATCAAGTAGTCTCCGGGACATCGGTAGATCTATCCGCCATTGTGACCCTCTCCGGAGCCACCAGTAGAAAGCTCGGGGCCTCTCCCCGTCAACCCCTATCAAAGGAAGCCCTATCGGCCTCCGCACTGCAATGTGCTCCCAGCACCAAACCTGTAGAAGCGATGTCATAACCAGACATCGGCCGCCCTTGTACACGACCCCATGCAGGATCCTGTACAATCGGCATAGAACAAAGCTGCCCCAAGCAAACCTGTAGCCATGGTCTCTCATGTCACAGACCACATCTTCCGAGTACCCATGGTACCCTGCATCCGCTCTGGTGGCACAGTAGAAGTCCACCTACCACTTCGGCCAAAACCCGTGTGAGTCTCGATGCCCCAGGCATCTGGCGCAGCGACTCGATGTTCACTCCGCCCTTCTCCAGGGCGAAGCTCGGATCGCCACACAACCGCATCATAGCGTGGCCCTGGTTGGCCGTAGGAGTGATCAACCATCCTTGTATGGGGATCCTCAAAATCCTCCATACATCCTCTAGTGTGGGAGTCATCTCCCCTATCGGTAACCAGAAACAGGAAGAACCCGGATACCACCTCTCTGCCAGGGCTGTCAGTAGCCCCATGTCTGTAGAAACTTGTGGCATCTCTGCCACATGCTGTAAGCCGACTTGAGCGGCTGATCCCGCTCTGCCTGAGATAGAGCGGCCAAGTCATCTCTCAACCCGCCGTATTTCCATTCTCTGCTCTTCAGTAATCCTCTCTGCAACATAAAAACAACAACACAATAAAAAATCATTAATAAAAACTCAAGTAATTAATAATGCAAGTAAAATCAGTTCAATTTTATACAAATGATGATATCGTCCACTATTGGACGATATCGTCCCAAATTTGAGCAAAATCGTCCCTAATTTGACGAAATCGTCCCCCTTTCGCCGATTTCGCCCTTAGACGAAATCGGCGAACTTGAGACGATTTCGTCCCGATGACGTCGACGGCCCAAAAATGGCCGCGATGCTCAAAAATTGTTCAAAATTCACCTAAAAAGCATGTAAATTCAACTTAAAGCATTCTAAGCTAAGTTTAGACTCTTACCCGTAGCCCGCGCCGGACCTCTGTCGATCTGTGCGCTGTCTCGACCATTTTTGCTTACAGAGCTCTAAAAACCAAAAAAATGAACAGTAACAATGAATTAGGGTTTTACCCTATTTTTCTTAATTTTATTCAAAACACAATTAAAAACATTTTAAAATTTTGCTTTTTCGCGTTTTTACCTCAAACGTTCGATTTGGGTAAAAACACGGAGGGGGCACCATAGTAAGTCGTCGTACGATTCGACCAAGAATCGTCGCCTAAAAATGGGAATAATTTTTGCTTTCTCGTAGATCGAGAAGAACTCATCTTTAACGCATTTTCTTCAAAAAATTTGCTAAAGAGGGGGCAAAATGTAGCACCCTAAAATTGGCGTAGTAAAAACACTACTTAATAATTACACTTACTCTAGTAAATAATTCAAATTCAAATTTCAACCTCCAAAACCGCTCCCAAACCGCCGCTTAATCCGTTTCCTCATTTCTCGTGCCATTTTTAGAGTTTGTTTTGACCGTTTGACGATATCGTCGCCGATCAGACGATATCGCCTCAGATCGGACGATTTCGTCTGGGCTAGGACGTCCAGACGATCTTGTCCCAAAACTGATTTTTCACAATTAGTCTCTGTTCCAACGACGTCTCTAATCCGGCGTGAAGCGTGTCTGCGGTCGTTAGAGACCCTCCCCGTTGGAGATCTCCCAAATAGGGATGATCTCCAACCTCCTAACCTCCCTCCTAAGCCTATTTAATCCTAGGCCCTCCCCTTAGCATCCCCCTGGCTGAAATTCCCCGTAACTCGAATTCTACACGCACTAGACCATCTTAAATCACTGTTTGCATTTGTATTTTTCCAAGTTTGTTTGCAGGAACTTCATTGTTTTTCAGCCGGAGCAAGCTCAGTTCGTCTCAGACGATCTCGTACAATCTCGGACGATCTCGACCCAATTCGAGATGATTTCGACTACAGTCCACATTGGGGGCAATTAGTGCCCAGAGTTTGCATTTTCTTCACTCTTTTCTCTTGCATTATTCTGCATTTAGTTAATTCTATGGTTATTCTTTATTATCCTGCATCTTGGAGTTCACCCATGTAGCTTTAATGCATAATAAAAGCATAAATTGTCATTAGATCGTTATAATGCATTCGTGTTTTTGCTTATTATCATCATTTTAATGTTCTTACTATCATTTTATATCATTACCCTCTCGTTATCATAGTTGCATTCTCTGTATTTTGCATCTATTTTTCTGTTTGCAGGTCTCGACGAATTCGTCTGACGAATTCGTCAGATCTCAGACGATCTTGTTAGATAGGAGACGATCCTGTCGAATTCCAGACGATCCTGACTACTTCAAAAATTAGAACCTTCATCAGACATCCGGATCAGGTATGGGTCTTTAATCCATCTTGTTCTTTCTATTTTTCTATCCAAATCTATTTCTGTCTTCATTTAAATCTGCATTTCATATAGAATAGCTTAGACGCATTTTGGCCAAACCTAGGACTTGGATGATTAAAGCTAAAACTGAACACATCAAACACATTCCCAACCTAGGCGTGGAAACTGCCATTCAAACGTTTCCTGGTGAACCCACCATCCGTCGAAAAATCACCATAATACACCTCCCCCGAGAGGCGGGACCTTCGCAAGGCCTCTCAGTCCGAGGTACCGTGCCATCCTTTTCCCATCCTCCTTCCGGGCACGGATCCTATAGCCTGAAGGTAGGGATGCAAAAAA
>JAQPPZ010016273.1:0-78153 GCA_028583015.1 Wollemia nobilis | reverse complement strand
GTTTGACATAGAGTTTATTGGAAAAAAATCCATCAAATGTCAAGTCATAGCCGATCAACTAGCAAAGGCTTCTCTCGAATACGGTTAGCCTCTGATCATAGAACTACCCTATGATGGGGTCTTCCATGTCTCAGAATTGCCATATCCTAATGAGCCTAAGTCACAGGCCGACATAACCCTATTTTTTGATGGTTCTAAATGTGAGCAAGGGGGTGGCACGGGAATTGTATTCTTCACACCACAAAGGGCTCCAATGCCTCTGTCATTTAAATTATATTTCTCATGCACCAACAACAATGCAGAATATGAAGCCTTGCTCATCGGTCTTTAGACATCAATCACCATGAACATCAAATGATTAAACATCTTTGGTGATTCATTGTTAATTTTCAACCAAGTCAAAGGGGTATTCCAATGTAAATGCCCATTTTTGCAGGCCTACAAAGCCCTTGTGGACAAATTCCTGGAAAATCTTGAATGGTACAACATCAAGGCACTCCCTCGATCATCGAATAATTTTGCGAACACTATGGCCTCCTTGGGGTCACTAATCCTACAAGACATGTCTGGTGATATGACAACCATTCAAGTCAAAACACTATCGTAATCAGTGATGGAGCATGCAAGCTCTGACTTAATGCCAAGAATCCACTTGATCCATATTGAACCGTCCTCGGACAAGTTCTCTTGAATCCATGATTGTATGAACCACGCCAACTGGGGGTCCTTTTTCTCCCCTACTTCCCTTAATAGCAACACAATGCTATTCTTACAAGTTCTTTCCTGCTCAGATTTTGCTAGGGATGAACTTCAAGAGGGATTGGCTATTCATACCATCAATATTTCTGATCAGCAGGATTGGTATACACCCATAAGGGACTACCTCAAGCTAGGTAACCTCCCACTTGGATTGACACATGCCACAAAATGATCATTCAAACAAAAAGTGACAAAGCATGTCTTGTTAGGAGACATTTTATACCGTCAAAGCTATGAAGGAATCCTCCTTCGTTGCTTGGACCAGTAGGAGTCCACTTGGGTGATCACCCAAGCACACGATGGTACATGCGGTGGCCACTTCAGTGGTATGGCCATCACAAAGCACATTCTTTGCATGGGCTATTATTGGCCATATTTAGAGTGAGATTGTTGCATGTATGTAAGGAAGTGCATGAAGTGTCAACACCATGCCAATTTGACACATGTACCTTCTTAGGCCTTGTAGCCGATCCAATCGACTTGGCCATTTTCATAGTGGGGCTTAGATATAATCAAAAATATCTCCTCTGCATCGTCAGGCCATCACACGTTTATCATAATGGCCATAGAGTACTTCACCAAATGGGTGGAAGCAATTTCGCTTACCTCTACAACTGGAACCCGTATTTTGGAGTTCATTTTACATAATATCATATGTCATTTTGGTATTCCATCCAAGATAATATCGGATAATGGGACGTCATTCAAGAACAAATACGTGCATGCTTTGACCACAAAGTACAAAATTCAGCACAATTTTTTGACACCCTATTATCTATAGGCAAATGGGCAAGCAGAGGTGTCAAACAAAATGCTAGTTGCCATCCTTAAAAAGATAGTCACAAACAGTCATAAGGATTGGCACATTCAGATCCCACTTGCCCTATGGGCTTATCACACTAGCATTCGAATGCCCACTGGGGCAACTTCGTTTTTGCTTATGTATGGCTCCGATGCTGTCATGCCTCTCGAGTTGGAAATTCCTTCCCTGCGCATATCAATGCAAGAGTTCATTGATGATGACACTGCACGGTAGATCTGGTTATACTAGCTTATGTTGCTCGATGAACAACATGTTAATGCTCTCAAGCATTTACGTATCTATCAAGAGCGACTTAAGAAAGCATACAACATGAAGGTTCACCTGAGGGACTTTTAGGTTGGTGACTTGGTCTTAAAAGAGAACCAAAATAATTCTAACTTGCCGCCCCATCTAAGGGACAAGTTTGTGGCAAACTGGTTATGTCCTTATGTCATCGATAGTAAAATAGGACCTGTAACATACCGACTAGCCTCTCTTGACGGAATCAAGGAACTAGAACCCTTGAACATCAGTATTTGTAGCCATTCCATATTTAAAAAAGCCATAGCCCAACCCAAAATGCTCCAAGGATTCCTATATTCATTTGGTCGATCCCAAAAATTTCCCAAAGGTGTCCACTAACCCTTTGGTCAAACCAAAAGGCTCCAAGGATTCTCATAATCTCTTGGTCAACCCAAAATGCTCCAAGGATTCTCGTAATCGCTTGGTCAACCCAAAAAGCTCCAAGGGTTCCCACAATTGCTTGGTCAAACACAAAAAAAAATAAGAAAAGTCAAAAACAATAAAATCATCAAAAATAACAAAAATTTGCACCTCATCTCCATGCATATTCAAAATCATCACAACAATAAAGAACTCTTTTTGCATCTCATCTTCATACTCACAAAAATCAATCCATCAAAAACACAAAAATAATAGCCGCATTAAGCATCACATCCATACATTGCATATTTGTTGGTCATACAGGTCAAAGGCACCATAGACTATAAATTACTCGACAAATCCATCGGTTTCCACATTTCTCCACTCTATAAACAGTCCATAAAAAATAAATGACATCCACAGTTTCACAATATCATGTAGTAGTTGTCTTCTAAATGTATCTAGAGTTTTCTTCATTCAGTTGTCTTTAGATTTCTAGCCAAAATACTGTACAAAGTCAGATAGATTTTACAAAGGTAGAGTTTTACTCGGATTATGCCTCGTTACGTAACATCCCTACACAAGTTAAAACACATAAAATAATTCCCAAGTTCTGTGAATGCAAGAGAAACCTACAAAGCAATCTAGGGTACCATCGATGAACGGTTAGCCTATTCATCCACCTGTGTGAATGGTTTGAGAATGCTAAGAATTGGCAAAAGGAAAAGCTCTTCCCCATCCAACTCCCCATGATAAATAGTGGTCTTCACCACTAACAAAAAAAATAAAAACCCAATTACCTTTGATCCCCAAAGTCATAAGGATTTGTACTACACGTCCCTGACAAGGATGGGTAGTCATCCCTAAGGCCTAAAAGGATCAATGCCATTCAAAAGCAAAATCCCAACAAGCCATCATCACAAAAATCTCCAATCACATTGGTCTCCAAAGTGGTAAGGATTCGTACTACACACCCTTGACAAGGATGCGTAGTCATCCCCAAGGCCTCACATATCAATGCCCTTACTTCACAATATCCCTAATATCTTTTGGTTTCCAAATTAGTAAGGATTCGTACTACACATCCCTGAACAGGATGGGTAGTCATCCCCAAGAAAAAAAGGATCAATGCCATTCACAAGCCCAAAATCTACGAGATCAACTTTGCAACCTAAAAAGAAAAATAAAATAATAGTGGTTATCCCCACTATTCAAAGTCCTTGCTCAAAAATAAAAACAAAGAGAAAAATAAATAGTGATTTTCATCATTATGTATACGAGCAAGTATCCTAACACATTGAGCAAATAAAAGACACCTAAGCTTGAATCCTTGGAATTCCCAGCATTCAAAAACCATCTAGGTGATCCTCATTACGAGTTTGGTGGACAACCTACCTGGCAATGGCGGTATCCTAAACGCATGACGATATGTCTATCACATTAGCTTTGCATGTGAGCAGACCAATGTTTGCATGTGGATGAGCTACCTTAGATTGTCACATGGATTAATCTTACTAAATATAACAACGAAGTTAGTGGAACTAATTAGGTGATCCTTAGTACAGGTTTGGTTGACAACCTATCTGGCACTGGTGGTATCCTGAAAAATACCACATAAAAGAATTCAATTGCACACATAGAGATGTGAAATAACTTGGTCAAACTCAAGTCTGATATATACCTTGTTCAAAATTTTTGTGAGATAAATGTATAGTTTTGGCTAGTCAGTTAAAATATCTAAATCTCAGAAAAGCTTAACTACATTTTAAAACAACTGGTACATCTTATTACGTACATCACCATCAGATAATACGAAAAATACAAAAACACTATTATCACATGCAAAAGTCATTCCACAAAGCAATCACATCATATAGAAAGCCAGTAACTCCTGTACAGTTTATGGTGCCATCAACAAGTTACCAATAAATCATTTCATTCATTCCATATGCATACATCATATCATTAGAAACATCTCATTCATAATAACACATGCATACATCATCATAAATAAATGTGCATAAACAAAAAAAAAAATCACGACAAGTGTCTAAACACAAAGAACATCATCTATATATATATCATCAAAAATGCCCACAAGCTACAATAAACCGGTCCTCTGACCTTGCAATGCAAAAGCTCAAAAACCCCCAAGCCTAGGGCATCGACCACCAAGATCATGTAGGATCGATGCGATGGGAACTACTCCCCATGGTGTGGGTCCTATGGGACCCCTCAGGGTGGCTGTTGCTAGCCCCCGCATCATGCCTACTAGCACCTCCCTCATCCAATTGCCTACGTTGAGAGGATGTTGACTGCTCAATATCGCTCCCTCTCGAGCGACGCGATGATTTGCCTCCACTAAACACAGGGATCCACCCACTAAGGTAGATAATCTTTGCCTCTAGCTCAAATCGATGTCGAACCAAATCCATCTCCCATTGATGAACTATCACCAATTTCTCATCGTGTTGCGCCAATGCCTTCTCCCTCTCTTCCAGCTGCGTCCGTAGGAGATCCATATCCCGTGCAGCATTTGTATCCCCCTCCCATCGGTGATATGTAGCAAATGCATTCTCCCACTCTGCTAGCTATGTTCGTAGGAGATCCCTCTCCCGTAGCGCATCCCCGAGCTCCTCATCCTGCCTCTGGAGCAGCCCCTCCAATCGTGCATTCTCAATGTGCAACCCTGCCTGAGGCATTGGCATCTTTGAAATAGTCGCTTGCTCTGGCTCCCACTGCTTTGGGATGTCCTGCATCTCCGGCTGATCTGGAACCCCAAAATCCACACCCACATCATCCACCTCCACCATATTTGCATCCTATAGCGGAGCTCCCCAATCATCTCCTAGTGCCTCTCCACCCTCCCCACCTACTGTTGCTGCCTCTGTGCCTCCTAGTGGTCCCTCTCCCCACCATTTTTGTAGTGTCCACCACTACTCATACTCAGCCATCAACCCTATGTCGTCCATGTTAGACACATCAATAATTGTATTTGCCACCTCACCCATCGATGCAATGATCGGTCAAACCATAGTCCTCTTGTCCCCTCGATGCTGATAGATCACGGGCTCACCAGGAAACCCCTGGTGCACCCTAAAATATCATGTCACCTAGCCATACGGGAAGAACTCCTACTCAATTTTGTATCGCCCAATCAGCCACCTCCCCCTACAAACCCACCAAAGCCACTCTCCAGCCTTAGGCTAGGCTAGACAGTCCCGGTATGGGCGCCAGAACACCTCCCTTGGAGCAAGCCGAGCGAAGGCATCGGCATAGTGCCCTACAACACCTGTCCATTGTTGAATTTGTCCCTGCTCCTCAGATCACCACCACAGTGCCCCATACCCGATCTCTCGATCTACCATATCCTCTTGAGTCATCCATGGCAACCCCATCGATCTCTCCACCGCTATGTGCTGCCAATACCAACACTACAATAGATAACTACATCCAATACCTTTTTGCCTCTGGCAGCGGACCTCGTACAACTCATCGTAGAGTTGTGCCAGCAGTGTCTGACCCCATCTCATAATCAGGGGCTCTATGGTCGGACACTCCACTAACCGAAAGACCACCTCTAGTAAGTTCCATGGGAACCTCACGCCTAAATATTCGGGTAGTAACATGTTGGAAATGAGGCCCATCAGCACTGCGTGGCTCACTCCCAACACGTCCCTCTCTAACCACCATAATACCAAAATCCCACCAATATGGAAGTTGCCCTCTACCCTCTCCATTGGGTTGTCCACACCAAACCCCTCCCCATGCCCGAAGCATCGCATCAGTACAGCTACCCGTTGATCACGCGACGTAATCCTGATCGGCAGTCCGTCTATCAAAATCCACAAAATCTGATAGATGTCCCCCAAGGTCACTATCATCTCCCCTGTTGGGATATGGAAGGTATTGGTCCGAGGATCCCACAAGTTGATCAAGGCCGTCAGATAGGCCCGATACCCGACCACAGGCTCCAGCTGAGTCACCTGCTTGAGCCCAGGGGCATCAAGCCACTCCTAATCAGCAAAAGTCAGTGCTTGTCACGCTTCAGAGAAAACTATAGGCACATGGTACTAGCTCTTCACAACCTACAAAAGAAAACAAAACAAAAACATTAAAAACATGATAAACTATATAGTAATAACATGACTATACAATAATGCATAAAACAATGTACAACTAAAAATAGACAAATAACGATAAACACAATTAAAAAAAAAAAGAGAAATTCAACAACAATTTGTCACTACCTAGGGTTTCTTTAACTCTAACTCTCAACTAATAAATTAAAAACAAAAAAATTCACAAACAACAATTTGTCAGTACCCAGGGTTTCTAACTCTATGTTTAAACTGATAAACACCACACAAAAATAGTCAAAAACAATTTTTCAGTTCCTAGGGTCTTTCACTCTAGTTCAAAATGATAAATTAAAAACACAAAAACAGTCAAAAACAATTTTTTAGTTCCTAGGGTCTTTCCCTCTAGATCAAACTGATAAATTACAAAAAAAACAAACAAACAACAAAAAATTTTCAGTTAACCTAGGGTTTACCCTTAGTTTACACTGACAAATAAAAAAAAAAACAAACACCAAAATTTTTTCAGTTAACCTAGGGTTTACCCTTAGTTTAAACTGACAAAAAAAAAAAAAAACAAACAAACAACAAAAAAATTTCAGTTAACCTAGGGTTTACCCTTAGTTTACACTGACAAATAAAAAAGAAAAAAAAAAAACAAAACAAAAACATTTTTCATTTAACCTAGGGTTAAGCTTAGTTTTAAACTAAGTTTTTAAGTTCAATTTTGATCTTTGTTAAAATATATTTAAAGTTAAGTTGTTAAAACTAAGTTTTTAAGCTATGTTAAACTAGGGTTTCAATTAGTTTACAAATGCAAAATAATAAACATGGTTTCCACTAGGGTTTCAACCTAATTTCTAATGAAGCCATACAAAACACAAGTTCACACATCCACAACAAAACAAATTCTTTTTTTTAGGGTTTCATTTTTTACAAAAAAACTCGAAAAACCAAATGCAAAAGAGACACATTACGGTTTTTAAAAACTGTAATAACAGACAATAAAGAGGAAGTGCACTCACCGGTCTCGCTTTGGCTCCACCACTTGATGACCCGGTTTGTGAACTCATGGTGTTCAAAAATTTTGCAATGCTTCGCTTCGTAGAATCAACCTCCTCCTCCTCAGAGCTCCAAATCGCCAAAAAATAGAATGCAAATGAGCCCAAACCCTAGTTTTGGCCCTTAAATAGGCTTTTAGGACTGTAATCATTCCTCCCTGGGATGAGCACCCTAGTTAGTGCTCATCCCACCCTGGGATGATTACTAAACTGGTATTCACCCCACCCAGGGACAATTACAGAGCAAAAATTTCAAAAACAACAAAAACTGCACAAAATGCACCAAAAACAAGCCATAAACTATCCAATGAGAGTGCTTTTGCACCTGACATTCTGGGCATGCAAAACTAACGTCGAGATCACAAATCCTCACCATCCTACTCCCTAAGAAGGCTACCATATCCAGACCGCTCCACAGGAGGACGAATTGCCGAGAATTTCATCCCCAAGCGGCATCCCAAAAGAGTCAAAATCCACCCAAAAATAGTAATAAAAATGCCAAGCAAAGGCGCCTTTGCGCCCACCATTCACTAGCATAAAAAATCGATGTCGGGGTCACAAATTGTCATTATCCTACTCCCCAAGAAGGCTACGATAGTCGTACCATTCCACGGGAGGATGGGTTTTTGCCAATTTCAACCCCAAGGTGCATCATAAAAAGGGTTAACACCCACCAAAAATAGGTCTAAATGTCGGAGAACTGCATACACATTCAAAGATAAACATTTGAAGGCACCCTTACACAAGTCATCTTGGGTCAAGCGACTCATCACTTTTCTCATGTAGGTCATTCCCTCATCGATTCGTCGCTTGAGGGGGTAGTCACACTTAGTTACCAATCAAAAAATACACACCCAATCATGGAAATGGCATGCATCCAAAGAATCATTGACAAAGATAATCACGCCCCTGCTTGGGGCAGCAAAAAAGTAATAATCACAAGCTAATAAAACACTTGGCACTTGTGAATCATGAACTCAAGGTTCCCACAGACAAAAGGTTGTGCCCTTTTCCTATTCATGACTGATCAATGTCCAAGATCAAGTAACACCTCACCAAAAATGTTAACACTTGAATTAAGTTCCTTTGTTCGTCAGAAGCAAGGATTCAAGAATGCATGCCCTTTCCATACTTGGGGCATCAAAATTTGGTTAGGTTATTGAGAAACCCTAATCATTAGTGCTTTGGTTATCTATTTTTTCTCAACACTGTGCCACGCATAGCGCATCCCAAAAAGGGGCATCTATAGACACCAAAACAGCACCAATATGATTATGTGACTGCAAACACTGATCACATTGACATGCACAACCCATAGGGCAGCCCCTAGAGGTTAAACAGTGGTCCTAACCACTCACACAATAGTTTTGGAAGGTCAGAGGTCAATTTGGCACCTTTCAGGCACTCTGCTCTCTACTCGTTCCACCCAAGGATGATTACAAACTGGTATTCGTTCCACCCAGGGATGATTAGCAGTATTCGCTCCAGGGTGGGGCGAATAGCAGGTTTGATAGGAAAAAAGTCAAATCTTGACAAATGGCAGCTCAGATCCGCCACTTAACTCTTACTTCATTGCATGGGAGTGTGAGTGAGCATTTTTGAGCATTAGAGGCAGTTATAGGGACAGTCATGAAGCCCCTAATTAGGGAGGAATATTCTCCCCCCTAGGAAGGCATGATTGCCAAGTGGCGCCTCTGCATGTTCATCCAAAGAGACCGTCAGGTCTATAAAATGGTGAGTCTTCTCACCCTAAAAGATACAGAGAAGGAGCATTTTGAGCAATGAAGTGCTACCATTTTATATCCTCACACCCTTTGATTTTTGCCTTTCACATCCTTGATCTCTTTTGGAAAGGAGGTCATAGGGTGGTTATTGGAAGCGCAAATCCAGATTAAAACCCAAAATTTGGCCATAACATCCTACCAAATTTTCCGAAAACACCCCACAAGAGGTTTTGGACACATACCAAGTGGATTGGTGCTGAAATCGGGCCCAAAACGGTGGGCGTCCTGCCCCCGGGCGCCCCCCACACTGCTGCAGTTCTAATCGCCCTGCCCTAGAGAGATTAGAAATCTATGGCATATTTCCTTTTTGTTATTTTTGCATCTGATTCTATGCTACTTAGATAGGTTGTCATTTAAATTTCACATCGTTTTGAGCATTTTTATCATGTTTTTATCATTTCTCGCATTTACTAACATGCAGGTAGAATCATCAAATTCCTGGTGATAGAGGCCAAATTAGGAAAATCCAATCTTGTGGGTCTTCCCAAAATACCCCCTTTTATCTAACCCCCAACTTTGCAGGTGATTTGGAGCTTCTCAAATGTGACATTTGGGACTGTGCTTTTTGACGCTTTGTTGCAGGTCTAATCATCCCACCCCAGAGAGAATACGAATCTATGGTGAATTTCTTGACTGTTCCATTTGTAGTGTCTTCCCTATGATGTTTTTATGCCCCTATCAAGTTTTTAGTTCATTTGGATCTATTTCAGTTATCATTTTATTTATATTTTGCATGTACTAATTGAAGGCGTGGGGATTGCATGTTTCATTTTATCTACAGGTGCTACTGATTGTTTCCTATTTCCTTGAACGTAGGGTATCAACATCAGAGGAGCAGCAAGGATTCAAGACTCATCAACACAAGTGGCGGTGACGTTTGGTCCACCCACTTTACATGTGGGCACGTGAAAGAAGGAATGGCATCCATTGATGTGACAAGAACACATTTAACGCTCCTAGCCCCTAAAAATGGAGGAGGTGAATTGTAACTGAGTTCTAAAGCATATTAATAAAAAGGTTTGTCTTCCATATTGGCTTTCTATTTGGTTTTGATTCACTTATGCTTCTCTCCTTTCATGCACTTTCAATTCATAGGATTTAGCGTTATCTTTTGTTTCATTTGCATCGCATCTTGGCTTTTCCTTTTTGTTTCCATATCCTTGTGCTTTCACAATGCTGAAAGAAGACTTTTAAACAAAATTCCTTATATCATCTCTCAAGAATATAATTGTAGGTTAACCTCTTCCTTCACTCCTAATGAAACCAAAGATGCAATATTTTATATAGTGGGTGAGAAAGCCCCTAGTCTTGATGGATTTCTTTCACTATTTTCCCAAAGGTTTTGGTATATCATAGTTTATGATGTTATTGTTGTTATCTCGGATGTTCAAAGATATATTTTTCTCCCTAATTATGTCAATTCCTCTTTTCTTGTGCTCATTCCAAAAATTATTGGTGCTAGAAATCTTAAATATTTAGACATGTTAGTCCATGTAATACCATATATAAAATCTTATCAAAAGTGCTAACCAACAGGTTGAAAACCATCCTTCCTACAATTATTAACCTCAATAAAGGAGGTTTTATGCCAGGTAGATAAATTTTGGATGGTATTATTAAGGTCCTTGAACTAATCCATTCTATGAAGAAGAGTGGTAAATCGGGTATGTTTCTCAAGCTCAACATAAGTAAATCTTATGACAGGGTCTCATGGAACTTCTTGAAAATGGTGTTGTGCAAATTTGATTTTCATCCTATATGGATCTTCCTTATTAAGTAGTGTTTATCTATCCCTCAATTATTAGTTATTGTAAATGGGGATATCTCTGGATATTTTAGTAGGAGTAGAGGCCTTTGACAAGGATATCCCTTATCCCCATGTCTCTTCATCATTCTTGTTGAAGCCTTGAGTAGAGCCCTAAATGCAACTGCTTCAACCAAGAGCATTTAAGGAATAAAATTTGCTTCTCCCATTGATCCCATGACACACCATCAATTTGAAAATGATACTTTGCTCTCCACTAGTTCCTTTATTCCCTAGGCAAAATAAGTTAAAAAATTCTTGAAGAACTTTGAATTAGCTACTAGGTAATACATCAATTTCTTGAAAATTAAACTCTTTTCCTTTAACATCCCTCTAAGTAGCTAGATATTTATTATCTAAACTCTTACTTGTTCCATTTTTGATCTTCCTTATACCTATCTTGGCATAGCTTTGTTATTTGTAATATGCAAGGAATATCTCTAGAATATGCTTCTTAAGATAGATCAAAAAATATTTGCAAGCTTCTTAAGTCCACCTTGCAAAGTCTCCTAGTTTTTTTCTATCTCTATTCTAAATTATTGTTAAAATTATTGAAAAACTAGAGCAATTCCAAAGAGATTTTTTATGGGAAGGGACTAAAGTCAAAAACATATTTAACCTCATATCTTGGGACTAAGTGTGCTCAAAAAAGAGGTTGAGGATCTTGGATTATGGAAAATAAAACTCATGAATACAGCCTTGTTAGCCAAGCAATGTTGGATGTTTATCACTCAAGATAGCATTTTTTGGTTATTAAATAAAAATACCTAAACAGAAGCAAAAATTTTATGAATTATAAAAACCTCCCCCATGGCTTATCATTTTAGAAAATTTTT
The DNA here is from genome assembly GCA_028583015.1 of Wollemia nobilis. Lineage (NCBI taxonomy): Eukaryota > Viridiplantae > Streptophyta > Pinopsida > Araucariales > Araucariaceae > Wollemia > Wollemia nobilis. Next base: position 66,365 of record JAQPPZ010016273.1, on the reverse strand, counting down.
ATCAAATTCAAAAATTTCATCCAAAGAGGTATCAAGTTGAGACTCACAAATAGAGTTAAAATCAGATTTTAGGAAGATCCATGGTTGGAGGATGTTTCCCTCATGGAGATACCTTTCCTTTCTACCCTTAGATCCAAACTCACTTAGAAATTTGGGTCTAAAGTGGTATATTTCATTGAATAAGTGGTTGGTATGAAGAAGTGGAAGGATATTAGGATTCATTTTTAAACCAAGATGATGTACCATATGTGAATACCCTTGCCCTCAAGCTGAGAACCCAAGCTATCAAAAATTATGCTTGTGAATATTCTATAATTTTGATGGAGGATAATAAGGGTGTCTTTTTTATTAAATTTGTTTATAATCTTGCAACTGCAAACAATTTTTTTTGGTTTCCTTACTCTAGAAATTGGTCCAAATAACTCATTCCTAAGGTAATTTTCTTTCTTTAGCTCACCCTCTAATATAAAATTTTGTCCTTGGAAAATCTTAGAAAGAGAGGATTAATTTTGGTCAATTGTTGGTATCTTTATGGTTTGAATGAGGAGACCACCCAACACTTTTTTCTTGAGTGTCCCTTCTCCCTTGATATCTTCTCCTTACTTCTTTCTTCCTTAGAGACCTATTGGGTGACTCCTAATTCTCTTTTGGACCTTTTTGAGTAGGTCCCTTTCTCCTTTTCATTTTTCCTTGTGTAGAACATTGTGGAAATTCTTACTTTGGTATTTTTATGGGGGGTTTGAAAAGAGTGCAATAATAAGGTCTTTAATAACATTTTATGAAACCCAACCTAGGTTAATTCTAGAATTTGTTACACTCTTATTGAAAATATTTCTAATATACCCTTTGACCCTTCTCCCACTACCCCTTCTAAAGCTTCCCTAATTTCTAGCCTGAGCCTCTATATCCTAGAAGGCCCTCAAGACAATCCTCCTAGATGATAAACTTCATGGACTCATCTTCATATGGATTGAATAAAATTTAATTTTTATGGAGGTTCTAAAGGTAATACTGGTCTAGTAGGGGCTAGAGGTCAAATTATAGACAATAAGGGGAAGATCATTGTTGCCTTTGCTAAAAATATTAGAACTCAAACTAGCCATTTTGTTAAAGCAAGATCACTCTTTCAAGTTTTGGCACTTCTAGTTGGGATGGATGTCAACAAAGTCCTTATAGAAGGAAATTTGTATAATATCATTAACATAAATGGTATATCCTCCACCAGTTTGAATATAGCTAATATTTTGGATGAATAAAAGAGAGTCCTTAGTAACTTTGAAAAAAATTAATGCCAATATACATATAGAGAAGGCAACTCACCTACAAACCTTCTTGCATACCGAAATTGAAGGACTAAAGGTGTTGAAAGAGAACTTCCATATAATCTCATTTTTATAGCAAGAAGATACTATGAGCATCTCAATGAATTTTTATAACATGTTACTTTCCAAGAGTCTTTGGGCTTCCCTATCTAGGATTGTAAATATGTCAACTATCTATGTGAAGGAATTTGCCTGGATGTTGAGGTATTTCAAAGATCCTCATATCTCCTTCTTTGGAAATATTGAATAGTTTAGGGGATTCTCCTGCTCTCTTGATTTCTCCTATTTGCTCTCCTTTCTTTGTCATGTATTTTTTGGTTATTTGTGAGCTTGATCCCTATCTCATTTTTATTTTTGGGTACTTTGCTTATGGTTCTTATGGATTATTTTTTGGTCTCTATAACTAGTATGGGAGTGTTCTCTTGTTGGTTTCATTTTGGACTTGGTTCTTACTCACCTGGTGTTCTTTGTCCTTTATTTTTTAAAAATACAATTATGTAATTATGTAAAATGTTTGGGGACCCTTTCAAAACCCTTTATTTCCATCCTATAAAAACAAATACTATAATAATAAAATATGAGAGATTATACTATGAATGTATTTGACTGAATATTATAATAATGCGATGATAAATTTATATAAATTTAAAAATAAAAGTAAATTAATTTTCAATGGTTACTTGAATATAGATTATATGAAAAGGTGTTTTTTTGAACACTATGACAATGTAACGATAAATTTATATAAATTTAAAAACAAAAATAATAGTATATAGATTAACAAGCTTTATTTGGTTACATTGGAAATGCTTTTATTTGTTTAAATTATGAGTATTTATTTATATATTAAATAAATATGAATATACTAAATAAAAATAGATTAAATGGTTATTATTATTGCATCCATATAATGTATATAGTACTTTTTCTTGAAAATTAAAGTGGTTTTATTATATTTTTTGTTATTGATTTTTACCATTTAAATATATTTTACTTTGTTTAAATACATTTAAATATAAGCATTTTATATATAAACCTATGAGAAACAAGGATGTATTCTCTCTTAGTTATATTGGTTAAACCAATTATATGGTTGACCTTAATTAAACATCTACTATATTGAATATATTATAATTTAGAGCTTACTCTAGGTTATGTCAACTTAAGGTTTGTAATAAATTAGGGATTAGGTATCTTTCTAAATTATGTGATGTGATATTGTGTGGGGATTAAGATAATCCTTCATTTTTTATTTAATTATCTCTACTATTTATTTTATCTATATGCTTCTTTATTTTACACTTTTATACTCATTTGCTTATGATTGTGATGAATGTTATGCTTCAAAATTGTTCTTGAAATATCATCAAAAATCCAACATACTTTAGGCTCATTTTGAAATGTTCACATGTTTAATGGTCTCTAAATTAGGTCATATGTTGGATGGTAAAGTTCCACTAAAATTCATAATAATAATAGTTGTATGATGAATTAAAGAGTACCTCTATTCAAGGTCAATCCTTTTCATACTAGACATCACTCAATCATACCATTCTACATATGATAAGGATCTATATATCATTTTTTAAGCTATAATATAGTGGTTCCATGGGTAAGGAAGACATCATTCATATGACTATATACTATTATAATTTCTATATTTTTAGAGTAGGCTAAAAATTTCTAAACACGTTAATTGGATGATTTATTTATAGTAGTTCCACTTCATCATCAAAACTTCACAAGGTAAAGGATAACTAGATAATATACTATCTAAGAAACCCATTAGCAAAAATTTTATTGACCATTACCAATTCCATAGGGTGTGGTTCTAATGATTTATAGGTATTATATCCCTCAAATACTAAACACTATTGATATTTAGTAAAAATTAATATAGCGTAAATCAATGCCTTATCATCACATCCAATATGTGTTGTTGCACAATCTTAGAAAGATTTGTGTTCCATCCTATATATTGTTCTTGCTATTATCTTTGGAAGCTTACTACTCCAATGTGGATAGCCATTATAGTATCAACAAGATATTAAAAATTCTACAATAGTATTTCTACTAGTCTCTCTATGTTTTTTCATGTGCATCCTACAAGATTGTAAAACTAGATTTCAAGAAATTGGGGTTCTACACACAATTGTATTTTTATTCTAAGACTTGGAAAGCCATTAACATATATTTTTTCTTAGGTTTTAAAACCACCAAGCATAAGAAAAATTGTACCTCTATATTCATATATATATTCAACAATATGGTGATCATGATGCTTTGTACAAAAAGTATTGTTATTATTGATATTGCTTCTCTATCATTTAGCAAATCTAGATAAAATTAGCCTTACTATTTTTTTGTATTAGATAGATACCTAGGACAAACAACTTTTAAAACCATCTTTAAAACCAATTGGATGTGAAGCTTCAACATTATCCAACCTTCCATTCATAAAATAATTAAAAAATAATTGGAAAATAAAGATTATAATAAGGATGTCAGTCCATCTACTTCAAATATATATGTTTCATCATCCTTGCATGTGGGATGGGATTTTTTCTCATATCCGATATTTGTATAACTATGCTTTACACTCTTTCATAAGTCACAACCCTTTGGAGGTATATTTGAATTCTCACCTAATGGCCCATTGGACATCACCTTCCACATGTTAAATTATATGTCAATAAGATATAATTTATTGTTAAAAGTTATAATCTAATTATAATTATCAAGGATGATATTGTATGGTGTAATCATGTGTAATACCATGGGAAATAATTATGCAATGTAATAATTTATTAATTATGTATAGCTTATGGATGTATGGTTAACCTTATCATGGTTAAACTCAAACTTGTAATTAATCTAAATCACTTTTGTCACATTGGCTTATGTTAATATGAGTGGTTAAATAGTATTATTGGAATTTAAGTATTGGAATAAATAGCCCCAACCATTCAATCCATTGTATTTAAGTGTTGTGACTCTTAAATATAGATATTATAGTGATTATTGGTGCTCAATGGCACTCATCCAATTATGTCTATAAATATTTTTTTTACTTCTTTCCTTATTATATAAGATTTGACTAAATGGATTATTTTTGTTTATTTTTGGAAACTAGTGAAAATACAATATCATATCAAGGTGGATATGGAGCACTATTACTTGGTGATACAAAAATGTTTATTTAAAGCCTTCATTTTTTTAAATTCACTAGGGAAAATTAGTTCATAAAACTTTATAAGCATTTTAGAAATAAGGGGTAAAGGAAATATTTTAATCCAAGATTTATCATTAATTAATCCATATATTATAAATAATTTATGCATACTCTAAATTTTATTCCATTAATATTGGAACACATTTTATCCTCTTTGTTAAAATTATGTTCATAAATGACAAAATTATTACATTTTTTTTGGAAGGGTATTTTCTCCTTTCCATGTATAGGTAAGCATTTTTCCCTCACAAAGGAACCATAGCATTGAACAATACAAATTATGGGTGTCATATATGTCATTTTAATTACTCCTAAAACTTGCTAAATTCTACACCTTTTTTACATAATATATCTAGTATATTGTACATTTTTCATGATTTGTTGTATAAATTATACTATTATTTTAAAAGAATATCTTTAACTAATGGTAAGATTTTAATGAGTTTTTGATAAGGATAAGTAAGCGTTCTTGGATGATTGTTTGAAAGGTTGTAATTTTGACAAGAATTGTAATTGTTTTTCTATAGAATGCTTTATTGTTTTATTGTAGAAGCATTTTAGATTTTATATAGAGAATAACCCATGGTTCACTTGATGTAGAATGGTGACAACCATACTATCTAATCTAATATCATCAATAATCATACATGTATAAAAATACAAATAAATTTTTTAACTAGTTCTAGCTATTATAAGTTAAGATGAGCCCCAGTCCAGGGAGATGACCAATGCAACCACAAACTACACAATGAGTGAAACAATTCAATGACTATAAGTGATTCTAACAAATTTCCTACTTTCAGACTCACTTTAAACAAAAGAGATGGCATGTTTGCTTTTCCTACATTCTAAAAAAAAAAAAAATGGTATGTAGAAAAATCATATTACATTTTACAATATGTTGTATTTTATTTGCATTCTTTTATGGAATAGCACATCAACTAGAACCATCATGTGCATTCATAAATATGTACTTATAAGTGTAACAAGTTAGCAAGATTTCTTTATGTATCTCATTTCAAATCAATGTAAAGTCCATTCTACATAATCAATATAAGTTGAGTATTAGTTGAGTATTTTGTTTATGGGATATCAAAGCCTTGCTCTGGAAGTAATGACCCACTCAATATGACTAAGTTTTGATAGTTTCCCTCTAATACCAAAGCTATTTTTTTGTATGTTATTTTTTCCAATAAAGTGTAGTAAAAATTTATTTTAACATGATTGATGCAAAATTATCGCTTTATTTTTATTTCTAGTTGAGAAACTTAGCTTGCTTACTATAGAAAAGTTGAAAACTATTTCATTTCATTGTAATCTACTTTTTATTTCTTATTATATTTTATTTTTAGCAAGTACAATCCATATTTATTTGTAGAGTAATAAAACTAGATGTTTAAGTATTTTCCTTTGAATCATTATTTATATTTTCAACTTGTTTCCAACAAACCTAACTTGGTTTTCCTTTCTCCTACAATATTACTAAATGTTTGCTCTGCCTTGTAGGAGTTTACTAATCAGGGAGACTGATTGAAAAACAAATAACCTAGACTTAATAAAAAAAAAAAGTTTACTGCATAAGTCTATAAAGCATGAAAACAATCTAATATATTCATTGAAATCAGAGTCCCTAAGACAAAGCTATGGCCTCTAGAAGTCCATGTCGTGAAATTGATAAAAAATAATACAAAATTTTATTAGATTCCGTTATCTTCCATAGATATGCACATGAATATCTCTATTTATAATGAAATGTCTCTTAAAATCTCAAGTCCTTCACCTTCTTCTTAAATTATTCACTTTTTCGATGAAATATATGAGATATAATAATTATTTGACATCCTAAAGTGTAATAATATTTAACATAAAATTGCCTACTGATTTGTGAGGTATGTTTCCTTGATATCCTTGCAACTTGCAGGTCTAATAAAAATCAAAATAAATTTGGAACACCATTTTGGCATGCTTTCGATGCATTCGAATAGTAAAATTTGGCCCAAAATGGATGCAAGTCCGGGCCAAAGCTTCCTCGGGCCTGAGTTAGAAAGCAGAGAACGCAAGCTGAAAACTACAAACAAATCTATAACTCTTGAGAGGTGAAGAATAATGTATGAAGGATGGTTCATGATAAAGTTCTAGATTTGTGTAGATCAGGCCTCAAAGACGAAAAGGTGAAAGAATACTACCAAGAGAGATTTGTGCCAAAATTCCAAAACAAAACAATCAAAGAGCGAACAAAAGGTTAAAAATGAGTTCACAAACATGCAAGACTCCAATAGGATATCGATCTAAATTTAATTATTTTTAATAATATTTTTAAAATGCCTAAAACTAGACAGCAATGCAAGATAGTCCTAGCCAGCAACGGGAAAGACCTGAGAATCAATTTCTAGCTACAGGGCTGGTTTTCAAAACTCAACTTCTTGTAATCAATGTCAACATTGATGAGGTTTATAATAATACATCATGCAATAATACGGAATACAAAACTCACAGAACATGGATACCACTTCATCTGAATTGTTAAGTGACGTTCAATCTATAAAATATCCCTCTTTCTATTTTGACTCGAATAAAATTATATGTGAAGTGATAAGCACTATATTATTCCAGTAGAACTTCATAGGAAAAAATTAGGGTTTCTGTTGCATTTATATTAAATATAGACATCAACATTTTTAAATAGAAAACATATTATTACTACCTAATTGGTATAACGAATATATTTCAAATTTTTAACTAATTGAAACATGGTTACTCATCCTAATATCTAACATTTAATACTCTCACCTTATCTACAAAGTAGATCAAATTGGTTCACGAAAATGTGATTTGAGGGCAAGTTGGACGACATTAGTTAATGCAACTTTCATTGCTTAGCTTTTGACCAAATAAAAGCTTACATCAACAAACGTGGTGACAAAGTTGAAGTTTTCCTAAAGAGATATATGTTTGAGTTTTTATTTAAAAATTTAAATAAGAACTTGTTTTATTTTAAAATTAAAAAAAATGTTGATTAGATTCCCTAAAGACTCTCCGACTAAAAAGAACGGGATCTGGATGATCGCGAAAAGTCTTAACCTGACTCTTGCGATATAAGCATCTCTCCGACATTAATCACGGTTTAACAATTACCAGGAATGGTGCTTACCTATTTCGTTCACCTTGTCATTATTTTTGAATCTGGATTATCAAATTTCTTCTCTATTACCAAGAAAATATATGCTATTTGATAAAAAGAGAGGCAGATTACGGGATTTCCTCTTTATTTCCGGGAAAAGAGGCAACAAAGGTGGTCTGCCTATGCAGATAAACGACATATACAAGAGAAGAAACTCTTCACGTTTGTGACCTGTCAAAGGTATACAAGAGAATATGTTGTACTGATATTTATACTAATTGATATGATTTTTATTATTTAAATTTATTAAAGTTGCATATAAAGAATTAAATAACGCTAAGTTGGGTTGCATTTCAGCCAATAAACTTGTAGACACATGTCCTAAATAGGAAAATGGGTTGGTTTATGGTATACACATGTCCTAAATGAATAGGATAATAGGTTGTATATTGCTTTTCCATCCAATGAACTTGTAGGCACATGTTCAAAACGAATAGGAATTAGGTTACTCGTGTTCATTATTAAATATGTTGATAATGTAAAAGGGATGTAGTTGGTTGAATATTGTAATTGGATGATATAAGATAAATGTGTCTTATTGAACATTATGATGTAGTTGGTTGAATATTGTATTTTCCTTTTCATCCAAAAAAATTGTAGACACATGTTCTATATTAATTGGAAAATGGGTTCTTATTGTAGACACATGTCCCAAATGAATAGGAAAATAGGTTGTATATTTTATGTCACTCGTGACAAATATTAAATATATTGACAATGTAATAGGGATGTAGTTGGATGAACATTGTAATAAGATAATATAAAATGAATGTGATTTTATTTAAATTTATGATGTAGTTGGCTTAATGTTGTAATGAGATGATATAATATGAATGTATGCTATTTATTTTTATTTTTTTAATATAAAAGAATTGATTATAATTATATTATTTTTTTTTAGTAATGGTTAAAAGCATGATTTAAATTATAGGGGAGAATATTATGATAATAAAATATAATATATTATAAAATGAATGTATTTGGTTGAATATTATCATAAATTTATATGAAATTAAAAATAAAAGTAAAGTAATTTTCAATATCCAATATCTATATGAACATAGTTTATATGAGAGGGTGTTGTTTATTTAATTTGTATGGGTAGGTGTTAACATACCCACTCAAACTTATACAACATTTTTTCTTTTATAGTTTAAACCTTGCAAAGGTTTCACCTTCAAACCCACTCAATTAAAATGTTATAATTATGAACTATAATAACATGATAATAATATAATTCAAATATAATGTTGAAATAATAAATATGTAGTTTTAATAATATAATAAAAATAAAATAATATGTTAAAATATATTTAAAATTTTATTCTTATATATTAGATGTTTTTCAAACTTTATCAACGTATTCTAAATTTGAATATATATATATATTCCTTACCCACACATTATATACACATACAACCTTAAGTTATATATAATATATTTTTATGTATTAAATTATTATTTTTAATTAGTGTTAACATTAATAAAGATATATTTACCAAAATATACATTATCTTATACATATTGTCAAATCTATACAATTATTTTGTAAATGGTAGTTATTTTATTCCATCTATTTTTACAATGGTATTGTCAAGTGTTATAAGGGTCATCAATAATACAACAATTTAATACCTCTCGTAATCAATAGCATTATACTGACAATTGTAAATTCAAGTCTTTTTGCCTTATTATTTTCTTACTCTACCCTTTTTCTTTAGTAATATTTATGCTCCAAGTTAACATTTTATAAAAAAATTATAAATAATCTAATAAAAATGTTAAAGCTACCCTTATAAAAATAAAGTCGAGGAATTGTTCCTATGATATAACAACAATTAATAAGGTCTAAGGTGTAGACCAATTGATTCAATGATACCTCGTAAGGGGGATAGATGTCCAGACTGAATATTTGTTCATATTTCTTATGATTTTAGTGTTTTAAAAGGTTTACAATGATGCAATATGGTGGTTATAAGGGAAAACAACACAAATAACCATAGCAGCTACCAATTCCACTCTGCTAAAAAATTAAGTAAAAAAAATAAATTAAATAGTGTTGCAAAAATTTATAGTTTTGATTCTATTAATTTTTTTAAGATAACTTAAGAAATGTAATGTTGATCTTGCAAGTTATGTTTCACCTATTTTATTTAAATGGATAATATTTCATAATTGAACTAACTCAAACTAGAATTATCCACAACCATTCTCAAATTAATATGTAGAAATTATTTTTAAACTTACTATTTAGAAATCATTTTTATTATAAATTACAAAAGGAATATTGGTATACCTTCTTTATGTATATTTCAATCTAAATGATGGTACACTATGTATCCATAAAACCTTAATTTACTTATAGTTTATTTCTCATGTATTGAATTATTATTTTAAGTTAATGCTAACATTAGTAAAGGTATACATCATCTTATAGATATTTTCAAGGCTCATTGTGATAATTTTATAAATGGAATTTATTTCAATTCATAATTTTTTACAATGGTATGTCGCAATTGCTTGCTTATCCTAAAAAATATGAATATCTAGGGTTTTAAGAGGTGCCCTTTTGACAACTCATAGTGTGTTACCATGCATGAAGATCAATGTGTTTGAATTATATGCTAGCATTATTATCTTAGTTCTAAATATATTAAAATATGCTCTAAAAAAAACCTGACATATACTCCATATTCAAATAATTGATTTGTTTGTCCTTTTGGAATTAAAGAAAAAAATCTTTCAAAACATTATATAAAATTTGTAGACACCAAAACAGCACCAATCCGATTATGTGACTGCAAACACTGATCGCTTTGACACACACACAGCCCCCAGGGCAGCCCTCAGAGGTTAAACAGTGGTCCTAACCACTTTTATAGCAATTTTGTAAGGTCAAAAGGCAATTTGGCACATTCAGGCACTTTGCTCAGTATTCGTCTCACCCAGGGACGAATTCTTAATTCGTCTTTGGTCAGGACGAATTCCAGGTTTAACGGGCAAAAAGAAGAATGGCGCCAAGTGGCAGCCAAAGACAGTCAATTGATGACTCTTGCTTCGCACGCGCGTGTAGGTGGGCAGATGGGCCGTTAGAGGACTGTCACAAGGGCATTCATGAAAGCCCAAGTCATGGAGGACCTTCCTCTCCCATGAGAAGACATGACCGCCACATGGCACCTATGACCACCACATGGCGCTTATGCATGTCTCTCCAAAGAGACCCCCTGGGTCTATAAAATGGTGGACTTTTCCCACCCAAAGAAGAAGTAGGAGGCATTTTCAAGCAACGAAGTGCTGCCGATTTGATACCACGCCTTTACCCTTTTGATTTGCATTTTCCACATCCTTAATCTCTTTCGCAAGAGAGGTTATTGGGTGGCTATTGGAAGTGTGAATTCGGACCCAAAAACCCGACATTTGGCCACTTTAATCCACCAATTTGCTGACAACCCCATCCTAAGAGATTTTGGGCCCATCCCAAGTGGATTGGTGCCAAAATCAAGTTCCAACGGTGGGCGGCCCACTTGGGCGCCCCGCACCTTTTAAGTTTCATTCTAATTCGTTCTTTTGTCATTTGTTCATCTTTCATTTCATTTTATGCTGTCTAGATAGTTCATATATTCGATTCCATAATGTTTTGATCAGATTTCATCATGTTCTCGTCGCTTTTGTTGTCCCACTAACTTGCAGGTAGCGACGCCAAATTCTCACTGATGGAGGTCAAATTGGGAGAATCCGACCATCTGGGTCATCCCAAAATGCCCCCAATTAGCTAACCCCTCTGTTTGCAGGTCATTTGGAGATCCCGAGGTGTGACATTTGAGCGGCATCAACTCGGCATTTTAACACAGTCGAATTCGTCCTACCCGAGGACGAATTACAGTCGGATTCGTCCTACCCGAGGATGAATTACAGTCGAATTCATCCTGACCAGGGACGAATTGCAGTTGAGTGCGAATTGGCCGACTGTTTCGATGGCAGTGGCCTTCTGGTAATGTTTTCTGGTCTCTGTCGAGTTTGCAGGTCATTTAGAGTCATTTTGTCTATCGATTTGGCTAATCTTTTACATGCATCTTTCATTAATTTTAGAGAACAAACGTTTCTTATTTGCAGCAGGTGCTACTAACATCTTTGTTGTTTCTTTGATCGCAGGAGGAGCAGCAAAGGTTAAGGACTCATCAACACCAGCGACGGCAACGTCTTGGCCCGCCCATTTCAAATGTGGGCACGCGGAAGGAGGAACATTAAGTCTTGATTGTAACCAAATTCATTTAACGCTCCTAGCCCCTGAAAAGGGAGGAGGCATCTTTGTAACCGAGATCAAGAGAGTTAAATAAAAGGGTTGTGATTTCTCCATTTTCTTGTATCTCATTTCAATGCGTCTCTTTCATTTCATGCATTCTACATTTCTAGGACTTAAGCGTGTTTGATTTTGAATACATCGCAATTAGTGTTTCCTTCACCCGAAATCTCGTGCTTTCAGTGGCGATCACGGTGGGACCCTGTCCCCTGGTTTTAAGATCAAGAAACTGATCAGATTTTTGTGTTTTGTGCTTGACAGGTACCTTTTTCAACTTTTGACTGTTATTCGTCTTTGCCCGTGGCGATTACTTTACTGCAATTCGTCTGACCCTGAGACGAATTCTAATTCGTCTCTGGGAGGGACGAATTCTGTTCTGTAATTCGTCTCACAGAGGGACGAATTTTTGTCTATGAATTTTTAGAGCCGAAGATCAGAAACAACAGGTTTAGGCAGAGAAAGGTAAGGGTTTCAAAACTGTTCCTGTCATTTTTTGCTTTTTTGTTTCTATTTTCTGTCAATTTTGCTTTCTTAGGGAAAGTAGTTGCTTCTGCATGTTTCATTTTTCAAATAAAAAGAATCACACACACTTCACGCAACATCTTTAAACCAAGGAGCTGGTCGTAAAACCCCAGCCCTTGATCAAGACCTTCGGTGGATTTCATCACCACCTTGGCTTGATTTTGCATCCATTTCCCCGATTGTCACTGTTGTTAGGCGTAAATCCTGATGAAAGCTGACCGAGTGTCACTGGGGTGATTCCCAGCGTGCGAGGATAAGTCTTCTATGGTAGGTGTCATTAACAGGACAATCCCCCTTCCGTACCGCCTACGTACCACGTACCATCTGCTCTCACGTACCTATAGTCTCCCTCTCGTAAGGGCGGGTATATAGAGAGGTTGGTATATCGGCCTGGTTGGTATATTGAAGGGGCGACCATTTATGGGAGTTATATGAGCCTTCATTACGCATTTAAACGTTCTTCAAAACTTTCAAAAACAAAACAAAATCATCAAAATGCACTAAAACCAGTTTAGGACACACCATTAATCTTTAAAAGAGATAATCACCGTTTGTGTATGTGTGTGTTCATTTCTGCTTAGTGTAACAAAAAAAAAATCAAAAATCATAAACGAAAAGATAAAAATCTGCTTAGCTAGTAGAAAGGTACCACAATGGTGTACACCCGTAGCCAAGCCCAATCAAGGGCAAAGCTCCGGAAGGTGCACAAGAAGCGGGCACAAGTCGCCTTCGCTTTAGCCCTGAAGACTTGGTCATACCGCCTTGGCGGTCTGGGCCACAAGAGAATCCACATCATTCCATGTCTAGGTGGAATTACAGGGACACCCCTCTGGGGGATACGCCCATTTAGAACAGCCCCTTTCGGGAAGAAGCTTTACATGTAGCACTCAACGCAAATAGAAAACCGCCTTTTGAGGCTAGATATGAGTGGCCACAGCGCGATGAAGCGCTAGAGAGGCACAGTGTCCATGAGGAGAGACAACGTGAGTATGGCATCTCTCCTTTGCCTCCCATTAGAACTGAAAGACAAAACCCAGAGCGTAGGGCTCTCCACACAGGGCGAGCTAACTCCGCCCGCCCCTTTCACACCCATGAAAGGGAGTACGAGGAAGATCATCGCATTCCTCGAGAGCAACATACAGCATGGGAGCCTTGCGCTTCCGCACCTGCTAGATATCATGATCACCCATTAAGGCCAGAGCCTCAAGTAAATGCCACCAATCTCGACAGAGGGAAGCGCCACATAGAAGTCCCGGATCCTCAAAACCGAGATAGATACATCGGAGAGGCGACTAGGCCTCCTAGAATCAAAATGACAGAGCAAATTGACTTATCATTTGCTAGACATGCCACCCGCCAAGCGCAGATCAAGCAGCTTGAGCAGGATCAACAACAGCTAGAACAATTATATCACCTTAATAAAGAGCGCATTCGGCGCCAAACAAATGAGCTGCTCCGCACCACTATGCCTGAAAAGGTTCAGACCCCCCAAACATAGAGGGCAAAAAGGTACGAGAGGCACAACCTCATAGTGCATGATAGGTCTCCAAGACCTCGCCAAGAGGTGCCTTTAAGACACCCGAGACATGAGCGGGAGGCCACTCCCAGGAATGACGATGGGCACCCTCCGTGGGCGCCCACCCCTGTTCATCGAGCTCGCCCAATAACTCCTCGAGAAGCTTATGAGGAGTATGAACAAGAAGAACGGGCCGAAACGCCCTATCAAGGCAGAGGAGGTGCTATCCAGCCACCCCTCCATAGGCCCCCAGTTGCCCGTAACACACAACGGGAACGAGTTACGGAGGAAGAGATTAAATCTTCCGATGCATACAAAGCGCTATTAGAGCGTTTGGAGTCTATGGAGACTAAAGCTTCTGGGCACCAAAAGCCCATGCTACGACAACTCCGTAGTCATCCGGTGCATCCGTCAGTGCCCACACCTCTTTATCCCAAACATTTCAAGTTGCCTCAGTTGGCAGTCTTTAAGGGTGAAGAAGATGCTCAAGAGCACGTGACAAGATTCCTGAGCCAATGCTTTGGCATTCAGGATAATGATGCATTGTTGCTAAGGACTTTCATAACCACATTCGTAGGTCCTGCCTCGGATTGGTTCACATAGTTGCCGAAGCACAGCATAAATAACTTGGATCAATTAGTAGATGCGTTCCTGGAATGCTTTGCCTTCAACACCAAGAAGAAGGCATCATTGAGTGATCTGGCCAGCCTCAAGCAATATGAGGAAGAGACAATGGCGGCTTACGGGAATCGATGGAGGGCTCTGCTTTCTAAGCTACCTTACCTTCCCCCTATGTCCGACCTCACACAAATGTTTTCACGGAGTTGTCTGAGATCGATCTCTGGGCTATTGCAGCTGCAGCAATACGCCAGCCTAGAAGAAGCTTTGGCGCAAGCCAGAGTTATCGAAGAGATCAAAATATAGGAAGGCAAAATCGCCAAGCCTAAAAAGAAAGAGTGGAACAAAAACACTAAGACAGGGACTACGCAACCAAAACCCGTTGCGGTTAATCAAGTTGCGATAAATGTCCCCAAGCCTGTGCAAGAAATACAGCCTCAAAAGGCTAATTATCAGGCAGTGCCTCCTAATTATGAAAGAGAAAATAAAAAATAGGAGCAAAATCAGCAGCGTCACCCTAGGCGACAATTCACTCCTTATACGGAGTCCAGGGACTCCCTATTTGACCGCTTGTCAGTGGCAAATCTAATCACCCTTCCAGAAATCCAAACCATAGATCCTAACGCTCCCAAGCCTAAGGGATACAGAGAGGATTTATATTGTAGGTTCCATAGGCGAAGGGGACATGACCTGAATGGATGTTGGAAATTCAAGGGCTTGATACAAGATTTGATTGATAATCAAACATTGGCAGTGGACAACCCCATAGCGCCAAATAATCAGTAGATGGGGGTATTCAAGGACCCTTTGCCTGCCCACGAGGCACAGGAAAAACCTCTTCAGGTTAATGAGGTGCGACAGAATCTTCCCATGCAAGGGTATGTGGGAATGATCAGCATAGTAACAAGGAACAAGAAATACCCAGGAGTTGCCACTGAGGCAGCTACAAGAGAAGTTCCTTCAACGTCGCACCCTCAACAACACCCTGTGCAGTTGCCTCCGCCTAGACCCGAGGTCATGATACGGACCAAACTCACGTAGAGTTTGTGGACCACATCGGCTAGGCTTTCCATTTATGAGCTTATACAGTAGTCAGCGCCCCATCGAGAAGCTCTCATGGAAATTTTGAAAGCCATCGAGTTACAGCCTCACGAAGCGAATTCCTTCAATAACTTCGTGGGACATGTAAAATGATGTACGAAGCCAGTCATTACCTTCAGAGAGGATGAAGTTAAAATAATATCGAATGACATGGCAGATCCACCCCTACACGTTATCGCGCGGGTCAACGGGATCCCGTACAAGAGAGTGTTGGTAGATACTGGCTCGTCCAGTAACATCATTACCACTGCAACATTAAAACATCTGAAGCTGCCAGCCTCTCATATCATGGCTTCCACATACACACTGTGAGCATTCAATGATGCGATATGCTCGACAGTCGGCACAATTGTTCTACCCGTCCAGGTAGGACAAAAGATGATACCCACATTGTGCCATATTTTGGAAGGCGAGATGGCATACAACATATTGCTAGGGCGACCATGGATCAGGGACATGAAGTGTGTCCCTTCGATAGCTCACCAGTGTCTGAAGTATGCATTTGAAGGAGAAATACATGTAGTCTCGATGGACTTAGAACCCTTCAAATATTGCAATGCAGTGCAATTGATGCCGCAATCGACCCTCCCGTCGATGCACTTGGATTTCCAGTTAAATCCATCTAGACAGGGTCCGATGCCACGGGCACCACTGGTGACTAATCCATCAAAACCCTAGCCAGGTGCATCTTCATCATCTACTCCTTCATTACCAATGCCACCTGTCATGGCTAAATAGAAGGACAAAGGAAAACAGATCCTGGAAGAGGCTCAACCCCTAGAAGAGGTGTTGCCAACGATATCAACTGTCTCAACAGAAGAAATACCTAGCACAATGGAAGCTGAAGCTCCTAATCCACCCAACATGGAATGGACTCAGGAAGGCCTTCCATTTCCTCCTTCTCAATCATCAACAATTACCGTTGAAATAGCCAGTACGGGCCTGGGGGAATATCTAGTGCAGAATGTTGTAGCAACGCCCGTGCTAGAATCAGTGCAGGACATGGGGAGACCTCACCTTCCCATAGGGATAGTTGTTCCTTTAGGTTACCCACCAAACCAGACAAATTTTGTGTATGGGGGCCTTGATCATGGTATCGAACCATGCAAGCAAAAGGACGAGGACGAAGAGCCTTTTATCAAAAATATCAATTATCTGTCGAACCCGGACTTCGCTCTGAGATATCTCGGCCAATGCAATTGGCACGGATACGGGTTAGGCGAGGTATGAGCAAGGGGTGCGTGTCCTTTGCCAGCCAAGATATCAAATGCCTTATGATAAGTCGGGAGTAGGGTTCAACCACCCCCTGCCCTTAGACATCTTGGTGGAAAACATGCAAGGCCTAGGAATAGGCAACAAGGGTGGATTGGCATCAGATCCTTATGCCAACCCAAACACAACGTACACATTGGGAGATTATCTCCCATGGTCAACAACCACCCTTGGTAACATCAATGACCCTTCTCCGTTGATAGAGAGAGGTGAAAGTTCGGACACTAACTTCCAAGGAGAGCATAAACGAGTGTCCAGATATCTTTTTGAAATTGTTCCCTTTAGAGGTTCCAATTGAACCAGTGCAATGTCAAGAGAATCAGGTCCCCCCATCGAGTGTGGAACAACCGCAATGGGATCAGATTAATTTGCTCGAACAAGATGAGCATAATATGTCGTAGATAGCTGTCGGGGCCAACGAGGGCCTTTGGATCACCGACAATGATTACGTAGATGAAACTGAGATGGACTATCTTAATCATGCACGATGGCACAATCACCCTGTAACCCATGAACAACTGATGGCACAACTAGGCATAAGATTAGGGCATGAATGGCACGTAGACCCAGCAGGGTGGGACCAAGTGTTGGATCAATGGCTCCAAGTTTACGATGAGCACCGTCCACCCCGAGACCCTATAATGACATCAGTGCCGAGGGAAGACCCTGTCTTCCTATCAACCCATAGGGCCGATCCGTTCATGCCCGTCCCTACAGAGCCAGATCCAGAGCATAGGGAGCATCCAGAATGTTCGAGTTATCACACCCATGGTAATGGAGACCAAATTCATTTCATCCACATGATCTCCATTGATTTGACCGCACCCATCCGCAATCCGACCGATCCAGCATGGTCATTGCATCTAGACATAGATGCCATCGACTGGGATCACGTCAATTCACCGCTCTCCCCATCAGAGTATTGGCCTTTCGGTAAAATGCCTCATTTTACCCCAGGGACAACTCAAGATATTTTTCAAGCTGAAGAGGGACCCGAGGTTCCAAACGTAGATTTAAACTCAGCTAATGATATCCATTTGATCCCGACTCCACATCAGTTGGAGGACGGATCCCACATGTCAGTCGAGGAGACGACTGACGTAGACATCGGCTTAGACCCAATGAATCCATAGATTATCAAGTTGGGGGTAAGCTTATCCCCTGAAGAGCAAGCCGACTACATTGCCCTTCTCAAAGAGAAGAAGGAGGTTTTTGCATGGTCATACAGAGACATGCCGGGACTAGATCCATAGCTAGTCACGCATAATCTAACGCTTGACCCGACAATCAAGCCAGTTAAGCAAAAACTATGAAAGATGCACCCAACAGTGGCCTTGATGGTCAAAGATGAATTGCAAAAGCTATTGGATGCACAGTTTGTCATCTGCATGGATTATCCGCCATGGCTGTCCAACATGGTGCCCATCAAAAAGCTCGACGGGAGGATTCGCATATGCACCAATTTTTGAGATCTAAACAAAGCGAGTCCTAAGGATGATTTCCCCTTGCCAAGCATCGACGCGTTGGTAGACGCTACAACAGGTCACGAAATGCTATCCCTCATGGATGGTTTCTCAGGATACAATCAGATTCGTATCAATCCTGAGGATCAACTCAAAATGGCATTCACAACGCCTTGGGGGACATTTTGTTATAAGGTCATGCCTTTTGGCCTTAAAAATGCTGGCGCCACCTACCAACGTGCCATGACATACATCTTCCATGATTACATGCATAAAACTTTGGAAGATTACATGGATGATTTGTTAGCCAAGTCTCTTTTGCGCTCAGATCATCTCGATGACTTAAGCAAGATTCTCGATCGCCTCATAGAGCATAAGGTCAGACTGAATCCCAAGAAGTGCGTATTCGGCGTCACATCTGGAAAACTCTTGGGTTTTATAGTCTCAAAGCGAGGCATCGAGGTGGACCCAAAGAAAGTCAAGGCAATCCTTGAAATGCCTCCCCCAACTACTATTAAGCAGCTCAAAAGTTTGCAAGGAAAGGTCGCGTCGATTAAGCGCTTCATAGCGCAGCTATCTGACAAATGCCGACCAATGAACAAATTATTGCACAAGGGGGTTACATTTCACTGGGATGACGAGTGCCAGTCAGCCTTTGATGAAATCAAACAATACTTGGCTTCGCCGCCAGTATTGGCACCACCTAGACCAGGAGTGTCATTCTACTTATACATCTCAGCTATTGAGGTGGCACTGGGCGCCATGCTGGCCCAGAAGAATGAACTTCACAAAGAATAGGCTACTTACTATCTTAGCCGCACCCTGGTCAGTTATGAACTTAACTATGCATACGTCGAGAAACTCTGCTTGGCAGTGGTGTTTGCTACCAAGAAGCTACGCCACTACATGCTGAGCAACACTACGTATGTTGTGTCTAAGGAGAATCCATTGCGATACATGATGAGTCGTACTTATCATAGTAGTCGCACGACGAAATGGATCATGTTGTTGATGAAATTTGACATAGAGTTTATTGGACAGAAATCTATCAAAGGACAGGTCATAGCCGATCAACTAGCAGAGGCTCCTCTTGAAGACGATCAGCCTCTAGTCATAGAACTACCCGATGATGGGGTCTTCCATGTCTCAGAATCGCCAGATTCTGATGAGCCTGAGTCACAGGCCGACATAACCTTATTTTTTGATGGTTCTAAGTGTGAGCAAGGTGGTGGCATGGGAATAGTATTCTTCACACCGCAGGGCGCTCCAATGCCCCTGTCATTTAAATTAAACTTCCCATGCACCAACAATAATGCAGAGTATGAAGCCTTGCTCATAGGTCTTCAGACAACAATCGCCATGAACATCAAACGACTGAACATCTTTGGTGATTCGCTGTTAATTGTCAATCAAGTCAAAGGGGTATACCAATGCAAATGCCCAGTTCTACAGGCTTATAAAGCCCTTGTGGACAAATTCTTGGCAAAACTTGAATGGTACGACATCGAGGCACTCCCTCGGTCATCGAATCATTTTGCGGACACAATGGCCTCCTTGGGGTCACTAATCCCGCAAGACCTTTCTGGTGATATGACAACCATTCAAGTCAAAACCCTATCGCAATCCGTGATGGAGCGTGCAAGCTCTGACTTGACGTCAGGAATCCACATGATCCAGATTGAACCATCCTCGGATAAGTTCTCTCGAATCCATGATCGTCTGAAACATGCCAACTAGGGGTCCTTGTTCTCCCCTACTCCCATTAATAGCAACACAACGCTGTTCTTACAAGTTCTATCCCGCTCAGCATTTGTTAGGGATGAACTTCAAGAGGGATTGGTTGTTCATACTATCGAGGTTTTCGATCAACAGGACTGGTATTTACCCATTAGAGACTACCTCAAGTTAGGTAATCTCCCGCTTGGATTGACGCATGCCGCAAAATGAACATTCAAGCAGAAAGCGGCTAAGTATGTCTTGATAGGAGACATTTTGTATCGTCGCAGCTATGAAGGGATCCTCCTTCGTTGCTTGGACCAACAAGAGTCCACTTGGGCGATCGCCCAAGCGCACGATGGTACATGTGGTGGCCACTTCGGTGGTATGGCCATCGCAAAGCGCATTCTTCGCATGGGCTATTATTGGCCATCTTTAGAGCGAGATTGTTGCGCATATGTCAAGAAGTGCGTGAAGTGTCAACATCATGCCAATTTGATGCACGTACCTTCCCAGGCCTTGCAGACAGTCCAGTCTGCTTGGCCATTTTCGTAGTGGGGCTTCGATCTAATTGGAAAGATCTCCCCTGCGTCGTCAGGCCGTCACACGTTTATCATAACGGCCACAGAGTATTTTACCAAGTGGGTGGAAGCAATTCCGTTGACCTCTACGACAGGACCCCGCATTGTGGAGTTCATTTTGCATAACATCATATGTCATTTTGGTATTCCATCCAAAATAATCTCGGATAATGGGCCACCATTCAAGAACAAAGATGTGCGTGCTTTGACCACAAAGTACAAAATTCAGCACAGTTTTTTGACACCCTATTATCCGTAGGCAAATGGGCAAGCAGAGGCGTCAAACAAAATGCTAGTTGCCATCCTTAAAAAGACGGTCATAGACAGTCATAAGGATTGGCACATCCAAATTCCACTTGCCCTTTGGGCTTATCGCACTAGCATTCGGACGCCCCCTAGGGCTACTCCATTTTCGCTCGTGTATGGCTCCGAGGCAGTCATGCCTCTAGAGTTGGAAATTCCTTCCCTGCGCATATCAATGCAAGAGTTCATCAATGATGACGCTGCATGGCAGGCCCGGTTAGACCAACTTACGTTGCTTGACGAACGACGCGTTAATGCTCTCGAGCACTTACGTATCTATCAAGAGCGACTTAAGAAAGCTTACAACATGAAAGTTCACCTAAGGGACTTCCAGGTTGGTGATTTGGTTTTGAAGGAAAACCAACAGAACTCTAATTTGCCGTCCCACCTAAGGGACAAGTTCACGGCAAATTGGTTAGGTCCATATGTCATTGATAGCAAAATAGGACCCGAGACGTACCGGCTAGCCTCTCTTGATGGAATCAAGGAAACAGAACCCTTGAATATCAGTCATTTGCGACCATTCTATATCTAAGAGAGCCATATCCCAAAAATGCTCCAAGGATTCCTAAAATCGCTTGGTCAAATCCCAAAAAGGCTCCAAGGATTCCTGAAATCGCTTGGTCAATCCCAAAAAGGCTCCAAGGATTCCTGAAATCGCTTGGTCAAATCCCAAAAAGGCTCCAAGGATTCTTGAAATCGCTTGGTCAAATCCCAAAAAGGCTCCAAGGATTCCTAAAATCGCTTGGTCAAATCCCAAAAAGCTCCAAGGATTCTTGAAATCGCTTGGTCAATCCAAAAAGCTCCAAGGATTCTAAAATCGCTTGGTCAACCCAAAATGCTCCAAGGATTCCAAAAATTTCTTGGTCAACCAAAAGCTCCAAGGATTCTAAAATCGCTTGGTCAATCCAAAAAGCTCCAAGGATTCCTAATCGCTTGGTCAACCCAAAATGCTCCAAGGATTCTCGCAATCGCTTGGTCAAAAAAAAAAAAAAATCATCAAAAATAACAAAAATTTGCATCTCATTTCTAGGCATGCTCAAATTCATCAATACAAAGCTCTTCTCGCATCTCATCTTCATATTCACAAAAAAATCAATCCATCAAAAATACAAAAATATGTAGCTGCATTAAGCATCACACCCATACATTGCATATTTGTGGTCGTACAGGTCAAAGGCACCATAGACTGTAATTATTCTGCTAGTCCATCTTGTTCCATAATTTTCCATCTTACATAAACAAACAAACAAACGCCATTTACTGTTGTTTACCACAATAGAGTCAGTGGTCTTATAATGTATCAAGAGTTTTCGTCTTTCAGTCGTCATTTTACTTTCTAGCCACGTACTGTACCAAGTCAAAGAGATTTTACGAAGGTAGAGTTCTACTTGAAATACGCCTTGTTACGTAACATCCTATCACAAGCTAAAACACATAAAACAATTCCTAAGTTGTACGAACGAAAGATGAAACCTACATAGTAATCTAGGTCACCATAAGCGAAACGGTTATCTTGCTTATCCCCCTGTGTAAATGACCCAAAGAATGTTGAGAGTTGGCAAAAGGACAAGCATCCTCCCTACCCAATTCCCCAAGAATCCCAAATTTCTCTATAGTTGCAAAACATCAAAAAATTTGCAAACGTCAAAAACTCCAAAATTTGACATCCAACAGTGCACACATCAAAAGCACTTACAATAGTGACTCTTATCACTAAAATCCAAATCCCTTGCTCGAAAGAAAAATATATAAAAATAAACAGTGATTTTTATCACTACAATTGAGCAAGTATCCCAATACAATTGAAGAAAAAAAGGGAGTCGAACTTGAATCCCTGGAACTCTCAACATTTCGAAAGGTCATGAGGTAAGCCTCAGTACCGGTTTGGTTGATAGCCTATTGGTCACTGGCGGTAAACCTCCCGCATGACGATATATCTGTCACATTAACTTGTGTACAGATCAATGTTTGCATGTGGATGAGCTAGCTTATGGTATCCTAGAAAACACCGTAGATTAATCTGACTAAGTACAATAAAGGAGTTAGTGGAGCTAACTAGGTGATCCTCAGTATAGGTTCGGTTGAAAGCCCATCTGGCACTGGCGGTATCCTAATAAATACCACATAAATGAACTCAATTGCACACACAGGGATGTGAAATAACTTGGTCAAAAACAAGTCCGATTCATACCTTGTTCAAAAGTCTTGTAAGATAAAGCACAATCGTGGCTAGTGAGTTAAAAACGTCAGAGTTTCAGAAAACCTTAGCTACATTTCTAAACCAAACTGCGTTACTTTTCATCCTTGCAATACCATCAAAAAATACAAAAAAAGGAAAACCACATGTATACATACAAAGTCATTCATCACAGCAATCGCTTAAAAACAAAATAAACAAAGTCCTAAACAGTCTATGGTGCCCTAACCAAACATCACAAATTCCATTCATCCACTTCATTCTTGCATATCACATATAAATCAAAAACACTTGCACTCAACATAACATATGCATCCATCAAAATAAATTAACATGCATACATCCATATTCATCAACCATCATACATAAGATCAAATCATCACATATGCATCAACAAAATAAAGTTGGTATATATATATATATATATATATATATATATATATCATCATAAAAAAATGCTCGTAGGCTACAAAACTGGTCCTCTGACCCCGCAATCATATAACAAAACCACCCAGCCTAAGGCGTCGGCCACCATGATCACGCAGGATCGGTGCGACGGGAACTACCCCCATGGTGTGGGTCCTATGGGACCCCGTAGGGCGGCTACTGCTAGCCCCAACATCACGCCTACTACCGCCTCCCTCATCCAATCGCCTACGACGAGATGATGTTGACTGCTCAGTAACACTCGTCCCTCGTCCGGTGCAAGATCCACCTCCCGAAGGCTCAGGTACCCGCCCCCCAAGGTGGATGATCTCCCCCTCCAAATCCATCCGATGTCGACACCACTCTACCTCCCACCTATGGTACATCATGACTACATCATCGCGCTATGCCAAACACTCTCAAACCCTATCCCGCTCTACTAGCTGAGCCCGTAGGAGATCCCTCTCCCACAGCGCATCCCCTAGCTCCTCATCTCGCCTCCGTAGCAGCTCTACCAATCATGCATTCTCAGCGCGTACCCTAGACTCTATGTCCTCCGCATACATCGAAGGCATGGGACTCTCTGGAATAGCAGCCTGCTCTGGCTCCCACTGCTCCATGTCCTGCATCTTCGGCTGATCTGAAGCCCCCAAATCTACATCAACACCCTCCACCTCCACCATGTCCTCCAAAGGAGCTCCCCAATCATCCCTTGGTGCCTCAGCACCCTCCCCACCCGTCGCTACAGCCTCTGCGCCTCCTAGTGGCCCCTCTCCCCGCCATCATCGTAGTACCCACCACTGGTCGTACTCTATAGTAGTCCCGACGTCATCCACGTCCGGGACGTCGATCATCACATCCGAATCCTCGCCCAATGGTGTGATGATCGGTCGGTCTAGAGTCCTCTCATCCCCCCGATGTCGATAGACCACGGGCTCACCAGGCAACCCCTAGCGCACCCCAAACTATCGTGTAACCTGACTGTACGAGAAGAACTCATGCTCGGTCCCATGCCGCCCAATCAACCACCGCTCTCTGCGTACCCGTCGGAGCCACTCTCCAGCCTCTGGCCAGGCTGGACAGTCTCGATAAGGATGCCAAACCACCTCCTCGAGAGTGAGCCGAGAGAAGGTATCGACATAGTGCCCTACGACACCTGCCCAACGTCGACTCTGTCCCTGCTCTCCGGACCATCGCCACAAAACTGCATACCCTATCTCCTTATCCTCCATCATCGCCCGAGTCATCCATGGTAACCCGGTTGGCCTCTCAACTGCTATGTGCTGCCAACCCCAACACTGCAACAGATAACTACAGCTGATCCCCTTTCATCGTCGATAGCGGACCTCATACAGCTCCCCATAGAGCTGTGCCAATAATGTCTGTCCCCATCTCAAGATAAGTGGTGCCTCTATCGGGCACTCTACCAACTGCCAAACCAAATCTAGCAGGTTCCATGGGAACCTCGCACCTGAAGAGTCAGGTAATAGCATGTTGGAAATGAGGCCCATAAGGAATGCGTGCCTCACTCCCAACACCCCCCTCTCCTGCCACCATCGAACAAAAATCCCACCAACCTGATCGACCGTCTCCACTGGGCTCTCTATGCCCAAACGCTCCCCATGGCCAAAGCATCTCGTCAGTACAGTTGTCCGCTGATCACGCGGTGATGTCTTGATGGGCAATCCATCTATCGAAATCCGTAGAAGCCGATAGATATCCTCCAAGGTAACAGTCATCTCCCCTGTTGGGAGATGGAAGGTGTTGGTCCGCGGATCCCAGAGATTGATCAGGGCCATCAAATAGGCCTGATCCGTGACCACTGGCTCTAGACGAGCCACCTGCTTGAGCCCAAGGGCATCAAGCCACTCCCAGTCAGCCTCAGTCAGCGCCCCACGCGCTTCAGCAAAAGCAATGGATACACGGTACCGGCTCCTAACAACCTGCAAAAGAAAACAATTCAAAAAAAAAAAATTAAAATCACGGAAAAGAACTGTACAACAAAAACATGCATATAAAACATTGCCTATCAATGTACAAAAAAAAAAAAATTTCATTTTAATTCAAAAAAAACAAAAAAAAAAAATTAAATTTTCAGTCTAGGGTTTCTAATCCTAACTGGTTAATTTAAAAACAAAACAAAAAAATTCAAAAATACAAACATTACGTCTTAGGGTTTTACGTTCCGTTATCCTAGGGTTTAGTTGTAAGAAAAATTCTTTACCTAGGTTTTACGCTACGTTTAGTTGTACACTAAGTCTTAGTTGTCTTCAATTCAGTTTTAGGGTTTAAGTTTTAAAAAAATAATCAAATACAAACAATTGCAATTTTAAACAAAAATAAACTCTAGGGAGCACTTACTGGTCTCGCTTCGGCTCCGCCGCTCGATCCGGTTTGTGCACTCATGATGGCAAGGAAAATCTCGACAGCGCTTCGCTTCGTAGAATTAACTTCCTCCTCCCCAGAGCTCCAAATCGCAAGAAAAATCAAATGAAAATGAGCCCAAACTCAAGTTTTGGCCCTTAAATAGGCCTTTTGAGCTTCAATTCGTCCTTCCCTGGGACGAGCGCTCTGGTTAGCGCTCGTCCCACCCAAGGACGAATTCTAAAGCTGGAATTCGTCCCACCCTGGGACGAATTCAGGCCAAAAACTTCAAAAACATCAAAAATTGGACAAAAATGCACTAAAACAGATAATAAATTTGCCCGATGAGAGTGTTGTTGCACTTGACATCCCGGGCATACAAAATAGACGTTGGGGTCACAAATTGTCATTATCCTACTCCCTAAGAAGGCTATCTTAGCCGGACCGCTCCATGGGAAGACGGATTTTTGCCAATTTCAGCTCCAAACAAGCGTCGCAAAAAGGGTTAACACCCACCAAAAATAGGTCTAAATGTTGGAAAAATTGCACATGCTTAATGATAAACCATCTAAAGGCACCCTTGCACAAGTCATCTTGGGTCAAGCGACTCGTCGCTTTTCTCACGAAGGTCATTCCCTCATCGATTCGTCGCTTGAGGGGGTAGTCACACTTAGTCACCAATCAACAAACACACACCCAATCAAGGCAATGACATGCATTCAAAGAATCATTGACAAAGACAATTACGCTCCCGCTTGGGGCAGTAAACAAGCAACAATCACAAATTGATCAAACACTTGGCATTTTCTGAATCATGAACACAAGGTTCCCCCGTGGACAAAAGGTTGCGCCCTTTGCCTATTCATGATTGATCAATGTCCAAGCTCAAGTCACACCTCACCAAAATAGGTTAATACTTGAAATTGAGTGCCTTCGCTCGTCAGAAGCAAGGATTCAAGAATGCATGCCCTTTCCATACTTGGGGCATCAAAAGTTGGTTAGGTTACCAAGAAACCCTAATCATTAGTGCTTTGGTTATCTATTTTTGCTCCGCGCTGCGCCATGCACAGCGCATCCCAAAAAGGGGCATCTGTAGACACCAAAACAGCACCAATCCGATTATGTGACTGCAAACACTGATCGCTTTGACACACACACAGCCCCAGGGCAGCCCTCAAGAGGTTAAACAGTGGTCCTAACCACTTTTATAGCAATTTTGTAAGGTCAAAAGGCAATTTGGCACATTCAAGCACTTTGCTCAGTATTCGTCTCACCCAGGGACGAATTCAAACTTGGATTCGTCTCACCCAGGGACGAATTCTTAATTCGTCTTTGGTCAGGACGAATTCCAGGTTTAACGGGCAAAAAGAAGAATGGCACCAAGTGGCAGCCAAAGACAGTCAATTGATGACTCTTGCTTCGCACGCGCGTGTAGGTGGGCAGATGGGCCGTTAGAGGACTGTCACAAGGGCATTCATGAAAGCCCAAGTCATGGAGGACCTTCCTCTCTCATGAGAAGACATGACCGCCACATGGCACCTATGACCACCACATGGCGCTTATGCATGTCTCTCCAAAGAGACCCCCTGGGTCTATAAAATGGTGGACTTTTCCCACCCAAAACAAGAAGGAAGGAGGCATTTTCAAGCAACGAAGTGCTGCCGATTTGATACCACGCCTTTGCCCTCTTGATTTACATTTTCCACATCCTTAATCTCTTTCGCAAGAGAGGTTATTGGGTGGCTATTGGAAGTGTGAATTCGGACCCAAAAACCCGACATTTGGCCACTTTAATCCACCAATTTGCTGACAACCCCATCCTAAGAGATTTTGGGCCCATCCCAAGTGGATTGGTGCCAAAATCAAGTTCCAACGGTGGGCGGCCCACTTGGGCGCCCCGCACCTTTTAAGTTTCATTCTAATTCGTTCTTTTGTCATTTGTTCATCTTTCATTTCATTCTATGCTGTCTAGATAGTTTATATATTCAATCCCATAATGTTTTGATCAGATTTCATCATGTTCTCGTCGCTTTTGTTGTCCCACTAACTTGCAGGTAGCGACGCCAAATTCCCGTTGATGGAGGTCAAATTGGGAGAATCCGACCATCTGGGTCATCCCAAAATGCCCCCAATTAGCTAACCCCTCTGTTTGCAGGTCATTTGGAGATCCCGAGGTGTGACATTTGAGCGGCATCAACTCGGCATTTTAACACAGTCGAATTCGTCCTACCCGAGGACGAATTACAGTCGGATTCGTCCTACCCGAGGACGAATTACAGTCGAATTCGTCCTGACCAGGGACGAATTGCAGTTGAGTGCGAATTGGCCGACTGTTTCGATGGCAGTGGCCTTCTGGTAATGTTTTCTGGTCTCTGTCGAGTTTGCAGGTCATTTAGAGTCATTTTGTCTATCGATTTGGCTAATCTTTTACATGCATCTTTCATTAATTTTAGAGAACAAACGTTTCTTATTTGCAGCAGGTGCTACTAACATCTTTGTTGTTTCTTTGATCGCAGGAGGAGCAGCGAAGGTTAAGGACTCATCAACACCAGCGGCGGCAACGTCTTGGCCCGCCCATTTCAAATGTGGGCACGCGGAAGGAGGAACATTAAGTCTTGATTGTAACCAAATTCATTTAACGCTCCTAGCCCCTGAAAAGGGAGGAGGCGTCTTTGTAACCGAGATCAAGAGAGTTAAATAAAAGGGCTGTGATTTCTCCATTTTCTTGTATCTCATTTCAATGCGTCTCTTTCATTTCATGCATTCTACATTTCTAGGACTTAAGCGTGTTTGATTTTGAATACATCGCAATTAGTGTTTCCTTCACCCGAAATCTCGTGCTTTCAAAATTATTATATGCTCCTATTAATTAAAGGTATCCTTGAAGATCACAATGTGTATAGTAGTAGGCACTAGATAAAATGCCTTAAATAATGATCAAATTTACCACTAAGAATTTTGGACCATAGAGTAATAAACAAGAGTATCTTCATAGTAGCATGTCTAAGTTAAAAGTTAATGTCCAATTTTCATATAATGTAGACACTCTCTAATAGGCAACATCCTTTATAAAATACACCTAGAAAGATGAAAACTTTTAAGTTTTGACTAGTAAATTTATTCTAAGAAATTATTCCAAGTCATGGGATATGATATTGAGTCTTATATATAATAAGATAATAATAGGGTACTAGGTAACTAAGAAATAATATCATACATTAATTCAATATTTAGCATTGTAGTGGTCTTCTAACTCGCTAACACTACCCAACCATTTTACAAAAGGCTCAATCAATGAAAGAAAAATATAATATTAGAAACAATAAAATCATATGATCAATTTGAAGAGAAGTATACATAAATATTTTTCAAAATGTAGATTTATTAAGGTAAAGTGATCACATACAATATTTATGAGAAAATCATTTTTTGGTGTCTTGAACATCAAATCAAGTTTGATACCCAACACCCTACTTTAAAATTGTTGTTTCAAATCTATTATTTCTGAACCATTAGTTATGATCATTTATCTTAATCCATTGAAGCCAATGCAATTAACATGATGTCATCCCAACCAATAAAAGAGGAAATCAAGAAAGTATAGAAAATAAGCAATACATAGGGAAGAAATCACCTAATTTGCTAATTGATGATTTTATCCAACTAATGAGAATTTGATAGGAGTATTTTAATAATTCTAAAGTATTTTAAATAAATCAAAATATTTTCAGTCTTGAAGGGCCATGCATTTAATTGAGTTATGGAGACAACTTTCACTAAGCTTACAAAAAGTAAAAATTCATCATTTAAGACCCTTTTGATATACTATTATTTGGACTTGTTCAATTTGAAGATACTAAATAATTTTAAGATAAAAACTCCATGGTTTAATCCTTCAATAATTGAAAAGTTGTGTTCATTTTTAGCTAGTATGCTATATTTTGGACACAAGTCAATTATTTGATACAATTGTTCAATAAAATTGGAGGTGAAATGGGACCCATAGGTCATGTATCTAACTTTACTTTATAATTCAATTAGATGATCACTTTAGCTCTAAAATATTATTTTCAATGTTTTAAAAGTATTACGGTTATGAATTGTTCAAATGTGATAAAATTTAAATTATAAATTTTTAAAAGTATCTTGCACTCCCATGCAAATCATTTGGTTAAATTTTATCCATTTGATGTGCCAAATACCTAAAATAATTTAGGTAAATTCATGGAAAATAAAAAATAAATTAAATAATTAATGTATTATGTGTGGAGTCATGGGTTAGGCATATTCTATGATTAAATGACATTAATATAGTCAACATGTAAATTAGTAATTTTTTATGGAGATGAAGAAAATAGTCACTTGAAATCCTAGTCTACCTTTGGATCAGCATCACAAATAGAGTACAAAGAAACGATTTAAAGTGATCCATATTGAATATTTAACAACCCAAATACATAATTCATCAACCAAGGATCACATGAGGTCAACCCATAACTATTGATCACTACATGATAACTATTGCAAGCAAAACATGAGGTATCTAAATTTTTATAAAGTAAATAAGAATTATAGATTTTAGAAAATCAATATATGATAGATTTTATAATACTTTTCATAAATGAATGGAAGCATAACATTTATCAAATATTTTATGCAAGAGGATAAAAATAAAATAAAATATCAATATAAAAATATTATGTGGGTACCTTTAGGATACCCAAACAATGATCACATTAATGTCACATGGATGTAATGGATTCAGTGGTTGAGTGGTATTTATACCAAATAATAAATATTAATAATTGTATAATCCAAGTTGACATAATGTATGGCTTTATGGTTAATTATAGGTTACTAAACCCTTTCATAATTTAGAATCATCCTAATCTTATTAAGCATCCTAATCTTATTAAGTTTTCATTATTCATAAATGCTATAATAGCATAAAACAAATTACAAATAATATAAAATACAATATAAGCATAGTTTGGTTGGTAACAACAAACCTATGTAGGCATAGGTGGCTAACAAACTAAAATCTAGCCAAATAAGCCTATAACACATAGTCCAACATGAAATTTCATATGGATACAATAATAATAAAATAATGAAATAAAGTATGCCTCAGATATCCTCATCATTTCTGCCATCATATATTAGACTCCAATATTTTTACAAGAAAGTGGGAGACAAATTGTAAGTGTGGAGTACCATTGATCTTGCATTTCATATTATAAATTCATTAAGGACAAATGCTTACAAAGATATATAAATGGATTTAGCCAAAATAAAGTCCAAAATAGGACTCACAACACCTTAATAAAAACTTAATTAATTAATTATTAGAAAATAATTAATTATATGGTGCATTACAATTACATTAATTAATTACTGAAAGCACGAGGATACGGAAGCAAAAAGGGAAAGCTAACATGCGATATGCAAACAAAGAAACCGAACTTAGCGCTAAATCCTAAAAACTTGAAAGTGCATGAAAAGAGGGAAAAGCATGATCAAATCAAACTGAAACAAATGTGAATCAAAAGAGGACAGCCCTTTTATTGATGTGTTTCAAACTCGGTTACAATGCGCATCCTCCCCTTCCAAGGGCTAGGAGCGTTTAAGCATTCTTTCTAATTACATCCATGGGTGCCTTTCCTTCTTCCGCGTGCCCACATGTAAAATGGGCGGACCAAATGTCACCGCCGCTTGCGTTGATGAATCTGGACTCCTCGCTGCTCCTCCGATGTCCAAACCCTACGTTCAAAAGAACAAGAAATGATCAGTAGCACCTACGGATGAAACAAAGCATGCAATCCCCAAGCCTACGCTAAATGAATGAGAAAAATGAATTAAACTATGATCAAAACAAGTCCAAATGCTATGAAAATTTGATAGGGGTATCAAGATATCACCAGAAGGGCACTGCAAAAAGAACAGTCAAGAAATTCCTCACCGATTTGAATTCGTTTCGGGGTGGGACGAATTCACCTACAACAAAACGCCGAAAAGGTATTGTCCCAATGTCCTACCTCGGAAGCTCCAAAAGACCTGCAAACTTGGGGTTAGCTAATTGGGGGCATTTTGGGAAGACCCAGATGGTCGGATTTTCCCAATTTGACCTCCATCAATGGGAATTTGATGATGCTTATCTGCAAGTTAGTGAGAGCGAAAACGTGATAGCATAATGGCAATTAGTCAAAACGAAATGAAATCAAAATTGTAGACTACCTAAACAGCATAGAAATCAAATGCAAGAAATGAAAATGATCGAAAGCAAAATCTGCTACAGATTCCCAATCATTCCTAAAAAGGGCGATTAGGCCTGTGGCAGTGTGGGGCGCCCTGGCGGGCCACCCACCGTTTGGGGCCTGATTTCGGCACCAATCCACTTGGGATGGGTCCAAAATCCCTTACAAGGTGTTGTCGACAGATTGGGTGGTATTCTGTGGCCAAATTTTGGGTTTTGGGCTCAAGATTCGTCCTCTCAATAGTCACCCAATGACCTCCCCTCTAAAGGAGATCAAGGATGTGAAAGGTGCAAATCCAAAAGGTGTGAGGCGTGTAAATAAAACGGCAGCACTTCGTTGCTCTAAAATGCTCCTACTCTGTATATTTTGGGGTGAGGAAACTCACCAATTTATAGACCTGGAGGCCTCTTGAAATGGGCATGCAGGGGCGCCACATGGCAGCCATGCCCTCCCAGGGGGAAGGAGATTCCTCCCTGAATTGGGACTTCATGACTGACCTTGCAGATGCCTCTAACGCTCAAAAACGCTCACCCATACTCCCATGCGATGAAGGAAGCGTTGGGTGGCGGATCCGAGCTGCCATTTGTCAAGATTTGACTTTTTTCCCATCAAACCTGCAATTCGCCCCACCCTAGAGCGAATTCAGAATTCGTCCCTGGGTGGGGCGAATCCCATATTGAATTCGTCCCAGGGTGGGACGGATACTTAGCAAAGTGCTTGAAGGTGCCAAATTGACCTCTGACCTTCCAAAACTACTGTGAGAGTGGTTAGGACCACTGTTTGACCTCTGGGGGCTGCCCTTGGGGCTGTGTGTGTCAAAGCGATCAGTGTTTGCAATCACATAATCGGATTGGTGTTGTTTTGGTGTCTACAGATGCCCCTTTTTGGGATGCGCTGTGCATGGCACAACATCGAGCAAAAATAGATAACCAAAGCACTAATGATTAGGGTTTCTTAGTAACCTAACCAACTTTTGATGCCCCAAGTATGGAAAGGGCATGCATTCTTGAATCCTTGCTTCTGACGAGCGAAGGAACTCCATTCAAGTGTTAACCTTTTTCGGTGAGGTGTTACTTGAGCTTGGACATTGATCAGTCATGAATAGGCAAAGGGCGCAACCTTTTGTCTATGGGAACCTTGAGTTCATGATTCATGAATGCCAAGTGATTGATCAGCTTGTGATTATTGCTTGTTTACTGCCCCAAGCAGGAGCGTGATTGTCTTTGTCAATGATTCTTTGAATGCATGCTATTTCCTTAATTGGGTGTGTATTTGTTGATTGGTGACTAAGTGTGACTACCCCCTCAAGCGACGAATCGATGAGGGAATGACCTTCATGAGAAAAGCGATGAGTCGCTTGACCCAAGATGACTTGTGCAAAGGGTGCCTTTAGATTCTTATCTTTGAATGTGTGTGCAGTTTTTCGACATTTAGACCTATTTTTGGTGGGTGTTAACCCTTTTGGTGACGCTTTTGGAGCTAAAATTGTCAAAAATCCGTCTTCCCGTGGAGCGGTCCGGCTATGGTAGCCTTCTTAGGGAGTAGGATAGTGACAATTTGTAACCCCAATGTCTGTTTTGGATGCCAAGAATGTCAGGCGCGAAGGCGCCTTCGTTCGGCAATGTTATTACTTATTTTTGGGTGGGTTTTTGACCCTTTTGCTGATGCCATTTGGGGATGAAATTCTCGAAAATCCGTCTTCCCGTGGAGCGGTCCGGCTATGGTAGCCTTCTTAGGGAATAGGATAGTGAGGATTTGTGACCCCGACATCTATTTTGCATGCCTGGGATGTCAAGTGCCAAAGCACTCTCATCGGGCAAGTTTATTAGCTATTTTGGTGCATTTTTGTTCAATATAAATTTGTTATTTGCATGTGATGATTTGATTTTATGCATGATGGTTGATGAATATGGATGTATGCATGTTAATTTATAGTGATGAATGCATATGTTGTTGATGAATGCAGATGTTTCTAATTTATATGATATGCAAATGGAATGGATGGATTAAATTTGTGATGTTTGGTAGTCGCACCATAGACTATGTAGAACTTTATGGCTTTTTGTCCTAGGCGATTGTTGCGGTGAATAGCTTTGTAGGCATACATGTTTTTTTTTTTTTTTTTTTGGCGAGACTAAAATATATCAAGTTGGTTTCAAATGTAGTTAAGGTTTTCTGAGACTCAGATGTTTTAACTAACTAGCCATGACTGTACTTTATCTCACAAGACTTTTGAACAAGGTATGAATCGGACTTGTTTTGGACCAAGTTATTTCACATCCCTGTGTGTGCAATTGAGTTCATTTATGTGGTGTTGGTCAGGATACCGCCAGTGCCAGATAGGCTATCAACCAAACCTGTACTGAGGATCACCTGATTAGCTCCACTAACTCCTTTGTTGTATTTAGTCAGATTAATCTGTGGTGCTATCATAGGATACCATAAGCTAGCTCATCCACATGCAAACATTGATCTACACACAAGTTAATGTGGTAGATATATCGTCATGCGGGAGGTTTACCACCAGTGACCGATAGGCTATCAACCAAACCGGTACTGAGGTTTGCCTCATGACCTGTCGGAATGCTGAGAGTTCCAGGGATTCAAGTTCAACTCCCTTCTTTTCTTCAATTGTATTGGGATACTTGCTCTTTTGTAGTGATAAAAATCACTGTTTATTTTTGTATTATATTTTTCTTTTGAGCAAGGGATTAGGATATGGAGTGACGAGAATCACTATTGTTTGTGCCTTTTGATGTGTGCACTTTGGGATATCAAATTTTGGAGTTTTGACTTTTGCAAATTGTTCTGATGTTTTGC
This sequence comes from Wollemia nobilis, assembly GCA_028583015.1. Lineage (NCBI taxonomy): Eukaryota > Viridiplantae > Streptophyta > Pinopsida > Araucariales > Araucariaceae > Wollemia > Wollemia nobilis. The sequence continues at coordinate 31,174 of JAQPPZ010016273.1, read as the reverse complement.
AATTTTTTTGAGAACTTTGGGATTCTTGGGGAATTGGGTAGGGAGGATGCTTGTCCTTTTGCCAACTCTCAGCATTCTTGGGGTCATTCGCACAGGGGGATGAGCAAGATAACCATTTCACTTATGGTGACCTGGATTGCTTTGCAGGTTTCATCTTTCGTTCACACAACTTGGGAATGTTTTATGTGTTTTAATTTGTGTTGGGATGCTACGTAACAAGGTGTGATCCAAGTAGAATTCTACCTGCGTAAAATCTGTCTGACTTGGTACAGTATGTGGCTAGACAGCTAATGACGACTGAATGATGAAAACTCTCGATACATTAGGAACAACTGACTATGATGTGGGAGAATAATGTGAGTGGCGGTTATAGGCGATGAGCTATTTGATAAAGCGGAAAAAATGTAGAAGATGATGGTTGTTGCCAAGTAATGACAGTCTATGGTGCTTTGACCTGTATGACCACAAATATGCAATGTATGGATGTGATGCTTAATGCAGCTATATATTTTTGTATTTTTGATGGATTGATGTGTGTGAATATGCAGATGAGATGCAAAAAACTCTGTACTGTTATGATGATTTTGCGTATGCATGGAAATGAGATGCAACTTTTTGTTATTTGTGATGATTTTATTGTTTTTGAATTTTTCTTGTTTTTGACCAAGCGATTATGGGAATCCTTGGAGCCTTTTGGGTAAAGATTATGGGGCTTTTGGGTTGACCAAGCGATTATGGGAATCCTTGGAGCCTTTTGGGTTGACCAAGCGATTATGGGAATCCTTGGAGCTTTTTGGGTTGACCAAGCGATTATGGGAATCCTTGGAGCTTTTTGGGTTGACCAAGCGATTATGGGAATCCTTGGAGCTTTTTGGGTTGACCAAGTGATTATGGGAATCCTTGGGGTTTTGGGGTTGACCAAGTGATTATGGGAATCCTTGGAGCTTTTGGGTTGACCAAGCGATTATGGGAATCCTTGGAGCATTTTGGGGTGGGCCATGGCTCCTTTAAATATGGAATGGCCACAAGTGACTCGATGTTCAAGGGTTCTAATTCCTTGATTCCATCAAGAGAGGCTAGCCGGTATGTTCCAGGTCCTATTTTGCTATCAATTACATAGGGACCTAACCAATTTGCCGTGAACTTGTCCCTTAGATGGGATGGCAAACTAGAGTTCTGTTGGTTTTCTTTTAAGACCAAGTCACCAATCCGAAAGTCCCTCAGGTGAACTTTCATGTTGTATGCTTTCTTAAGTCGCTCTTGATAGATACGTAAATGCTCGAGAGCATTAACGCGTCATTCATCAAGCAACGTAAGCTGGTCTAACTAGGCCTGCCATGCAGTGTCATCATCGATGAACTCTTGCATTGATATGCGTAGGGAGGGAATCTCCAACTCGAGAGGCATGACTGCCTCGGAGCCATACACGAGCAAAAATGGAGTTGCCCCAGTGGGCGTCCGAATGCTAGTGCGATAAGCCCATAGGGCAAGTGGGATCTGAATGTGCCAATCCTTATGACTATCTGCGACTGTATTTTTAAGGATAGCAACTAGCATTTTGTTTGACGCCTCTGCTTGCCCATTTGCCTACGGATAATAGGGTGTCAAAAAACTATGCTGAATTTTGTACTTTGTGGTCAAAGCATGCACATATTTGTTCTTGAATGACGTCCCATTATCCGAGATTATCTTGGATGGAATACCAAAATGACATATGATGTTATGCAAAATGAACTCCACAATGCGGGGTCCAGTCGTAGAGGTTAGCGAAACCGCTTCCACCCACTTGGTGAAGTACTCTGTGGCCGTTATGATAAACGTGTGATGATCGAACGATGCAGGGGAGATCTTTTCGATGAGATCTAAGCCCCACTACAAAAATGGCCAAGCCGATTGGATCGGCTGCAAGGCCTAGGAAGGTACGTGTGTCAAATTGGCATGATGTTGACACTTCACGCACTTCCTCACATATGCGCAACAATCTCGCTCTAAATATGGCCAATAATAGCCCATGCAAAGAATGCGCTTTGCGATGGCCATACCACTGAAGTGGCCACCGCATGTACCATCGTGCGCTTGGGCGATCGCCCAAGTGGACTCTTGCTGGTCCAAGCATCGAAGGAGGATCCCTTCATAGCTACGATGGTACAAAATGTCTCCTAACAAGACATACTTTGCCGCTTTCTGCTTGAGTGCTCATTTTGTGGCATGCGTCAATCCAAGCGGGAGATTACCTAACTTGAGGTAGTCCCTGATGGGGGAATACCAATCCTGCTGATCAGAAGCCTCGATGGTATGAACAGCCAGTCCCTCTTGAAGTTCATCCCTAGCAAAAGCTGAGCGGGAGAGAACTTGCAAGAATAACGTTGTATTGCTATTAATGGGAGTAGGGGAGAACAAGGACCCCTAGTTGGCATGTTTCAGATGATCATGGATTCGAGAGAACCGGTCCATGGATGGCTCAATCTGGATCAAGTGGATTCCTGGCATTAAATCGGAGCTTGCTCGCTCCATCGCTGATTGCGATAGTGTTTTGACTTGAATGGTTGTCATATCACCAGAAAGGTCTTGCGGGATTAACGACCCCAAAGAGGCCATAGTGTCCGCAAAATGATTCGATGACCGAGGGAGTGCCTCGATGTCGTACCATTCAAGCTTTGCCAGGAATTTGTCCACGAGGGCTTTGTAGGCCTGTAGAACTGGGCATTTGCATTGGAATACCCCTTTGACTTGATTGACGATTAACAACGAATCACCAAAGATGTTCAATCGTTTAATGTTCATGGTGATTGTTGTCTGAAGACCTATGAGCAAGGCTTCATACTCTGCATTATTGTTGGTGCATGGGAAATTTAATTTAAATGACAGGGGCATAGGAGCGCCCTACGGTGTGAAGAATACTATTCCCGTGCCACCACCTTGCTCACATTTAGAACCATCAAAAAATAGGGTTATGTCGGCCTGTGACTCAGGCTCGTCAGAATCTGGTGATTCTGAGACATGGAAGACCCCATCATCGGGTAGTTCTATAGACCAGAGGTTGATCGTCTTCGAGAGGAGCCTCTGCTAGTTGATCGGCTATGACCTGACCTTTTATGGATTTCTGTCCAATAAACTCTATGTCAAATTCCATCAACAACATGATCCATTTTGCCGTGCGACTACTATGATAAGTATGACTCATCATGTATCACAATGGATTCTCCTTAGACACAACATACGTCTTGTTGCTCAGCATGTAATGGCACAGCTTTTTGGTAGCAAACACCACTGCCAAGCAGAGTTTCTCAACGTATGCATAGTTAAGTTCATAGCTGACCAGGGTGCGGCTAAGATAGTAAGTAGCCTGTTCTCTATGAAGTTCATTCTTCTGGGCTAACATGGCTCCCAGTGCCACCTCAGTAGCTGAGATGTATAAGTAGAATGACACTCCTGGTCTAGGTGGTGCCAATACTGGTGGTGAAGCCAAGTATTGTTTGATGTCATCAAAGGTTGACTGGCACTCGTCATCCCAGTGAAATGCTACCCCCTTGTGCAACAACTTGTTCATTGGTCGGCACTTGTCAGATAGCTGTGCTATGAAGCGCTTGATCGATGCGACCTTTCCTTGCAGGCTTCTGAGCTGCTTGATGGTAGTTGGGGGAACCATTTCAAGGATTGCCTTGACTTTGTTTGGGTCCACCTCGATGCCTCATTTTGAGACTATGAAACCCAAGAGCTTTCCAGATGTGATGCCAAAAATGCACTTCTTGGGATTCAGTCTGACTTTATGCTCCATGAGGCGATCGAGGATCTTGCTTAAGTCATCGAGATGATCCAGGCGCAAAAGAGATTTGGCCAACAAATCATCCATGTAATCTTCCAAAGTCTTGTGCATGTAATCATGGAAGATGTATGTCATGGCACGTTGGTAGGTGGCGCCAACATTTTTAAGGCCAAAAGGCATGACCTTATAGCAAAATGTTCCCCAAGGCATTGTGAACGCCGTTTTGAGCTGGTCCTCGGGATTGATACAAATTTGATTGTATCCCGAGAAACCATCCATGAGGGAAAGCATTTCGTGACCCACTGTAGCGTCTACCAATGCGTCGATGCTCGGCAAGGGGAAATCATCTTTAGGACTCGCTTTGTTTAGATCTCAAAAATTAGTGCATATGCGAATCCTCCCGTCAGGCTTCTTGATGGGCACCATGTTGGACAGCCATGGTGGATAATCCATGCAGATGACAAACTGTGCATCCAACAACTTTTGCAATTCGTCTTTGACCATTAAGGCCACTGTTGGGTGCATCTTGCATAGTTTCTGCTTAACTGGCTTGACTGTCGGATCAAGCGTTAGGTTATGCGTGACTAGCTACGGATCTAGCCCCGGCATATCTTTGTATGACCATGCAAAAACCTCCTTCTTCTCTTTGAGAAGGGCAATGTAGTCGGCTTGCTCTTCGAGGGATAAACTTACCCCCGACTTGATGATCTATGGATTCATTGGATCTGAGCCGATGTCTACGTCAGTCGTCTCCTCGACCGACATGTGGGATCCGTCTTCCAACTGATGTGGAGTTGGGATCAAGTGGATATCATTTGCTGAGTTTAGATCATCGTTAGGAACCTCGGGTCCCTCTTCAGCATGGAAGATATCCTGAGTTGGCCCAGGGGTAAAATGAAGCATTTCACCGAAAGGCCAGTACTCGGATGGGGATGGAGGGGAATCGACGCGATCCCAGTCTATGGCATCTATGTCTAGATACAATGACTATGTCGGATCGGCCGGATTGTGGATGGGGGTGGTTAAGTCAATGGAGATCATGTTGATGAAATGATTTTGGTCTCCATTACCATAGGTGTGGTTACTCGGACATCTTGGATGCTCTTTATGCTCTGGATCTGGCTCTAGAGGGACGGGCACGAATGGATCGGCCCTATGTGCGGATAGGAAGATAGGGTCTACCCTCGACACTGATGTCACTATAGGGTCTCTGGGTGGAAGGTGTTCTTCGTATGCCCAGAGTAGCGGATCCAACACTTGGTCCCACCGCGCTGGGTCTACGTACCACTCATGCCCTGGCACTATGTTTAATTGTTCAAATATGTCATTAATCTCCAAGGGGCACCGATGCTGCATCTGCCGCATGTGATTAAGATATGCCATCTCTGTTTCATCTTCATAATCACTATCGGAGATCCAAAGGCCTTCGTTGGCTCTGACTGCTTGCGGCATTAAAGGCTCGCCTTGCTCAAGCAAATTGATGTGGTCCCACCTAGGTTGTTTCGCTCTCCGCGGGGGGACTTGATGTTCTTGGAGCGGTGCTTGCTCGATGGGAGCATCCAGGGGGAACATTGTCAAGAGGCTTTCTTGATATTCATCCATGGGGATCACCTGTGAGTGATCGCTATCTGATTCGAAGGGGTCATACGATGCTGGTTCATATTTCGACTCATCCTCCGAGGACCCTTCTTGACATTGTCTAGACCTTCCTTGAAAATGAGCTCTCGAGCTTTCTCCTCTCTCGAGCGAAGGGAAGGGATTACTAGAGCCAACAAGGTTGATTGTCGTTAATGGGAGATAATCCCTCAATGTATATGTGGTGTTAGGGTTGGCATATGGATCTGATGCCAATCCCCCTTGTTGCCTATCCCTAGGCCTTGCATGTTCTCCACCAAGATGTCCAAGGGGAGGGGGTGGTTAAACCCTACTCCTGACTTGTCGTATGGCATTTGGTATCTTGGTTGGCAAAGAACACGTATCCCTTGCTCATATCGGCCTAACCCATACCCGTGCCAATTGCATTGGCCAAGGTATCTCAGAGCAAAGTCTGGGTTAGACAAATAGTTGACATTTTCAGCAAAAGGCTCTTCATCTTCGTCCTCTTGCGTGCATGGTGCAACGCCATGATCAAGGCCCCCATACACAAAATTTTTTTGGTTCGACGGGTAGCCTAGGGGAACAATGGTGCCGATGGGAAGGCGAGGTCTCCCCATGTCCTGCATGGACTCTAGTGTGGGTGTTGCTACAATATTCCACACCAGATACTCCCCTAGGCCCGTATTGGCCATTTCAACGGTGATCGTTGGCGGTTGAGGGGGAGGGAATGGAAGTTCTCCTTGAGTCCACTCCATGTCGGGTGGGCTAGAAGCCTCGACTTCCATCCGGCTAGGCATCTCCTCAGTAGAGATAGTTGATACTGATGGCAATGTCTCTTCCAAAGGTTTTGCCTCTTCCAGGGGTTCCTTCCCTTTGTCTTTCTGTCTGGCCTCCATAGATGATGTCGTTGGTGGAGGACTAGATGATGAAGATGAGCCCGACTAGGATTTTGAAGAACTTGCTAATGGGGATGCCTACGGAATCGGACCCTGTTTAGATGGATTTAACTAAAAATCCAAATGCGTTGATGGCAGGGTCGATTGCGGCATCAGCTGCACCGCATTACAATACTTGAAGGGTTCTAAGTCCACCGGGACTACATGCACCTCCCCTTCAAATGTATACTTTAAACATTGGTGAGCTATCGAAGGGACACACTTCATGTCCCTGATCCATGGCCGGCCCAACAAGATGTTGTAGGCCATCTCACCCTCCAATACGTGGCACAATGTGGGTATGGTCTTTTGTCCTACTTGGATTGGTAGGACTATTGTGCCGACTGTCGAGCAGATTGCATCATTGAATGCTCGTAGAGTGTAGGTGGAAGCTGTGATGTGAGATGCGGGCAACTTCAGATGCTTGAGAGCCACAGTTGTGATGATGTTGCTGGACGAGCCAGTGTCTATCAACACCCTCTTGTATGGGATCCCGTTGACCCGTGCGATAACGTGCAGGGGTGGATCCGCCATGTCATCAGTCATTGATCTCAGTTCATCTTCTCGAAATGTGATGACCGGCTCAGTGCATCATTTTACATGCCCCACAAAGTTGTTGAAAGAATTTGTCTCATGGGGCTGCAACTCGATGGCTTTCAAAATCTCCATTAGAGCTTCTCGATGGGGCGTAGATTGTTGTATAAGCTCATATATGGAGAGCCTAGCCGAGGTGGTCCTCAAACTCTGAGTTAGTTTGGTCCGAAGTGTGGCCACCGGCTTAGGCGGAGGAGGTTGTGCAAGGTGTTGTTGTGGTTGCGATGTTGTTGGCACCTCTCCTGCCACTGTCGTAGGAGCATTCATGCTCGGATACCTCCTATTTCGAGTCACTATACTTATCATCCCTACATACCCCTGCATGGGGCAGTTCTGTGTGACCTCGTTAACTTGTAGGGTCTTTGCCTACGGAGCATGAGCAGGCAAGGGGTCTTTGAAGACCTCCATTTGTTGATTGCTTGGTGCGACGGGATTATCCACCGCTAGGGTCTTGTTATCAATCAGGTCTTGCACCAAGCCCTTAAATTTCCAATAGGCATTTAGGTCATGTCCTTGCCACCTATGGAACCTACAGTACAAGTCCTCTCTATACCCCTTAGGCTTGGGCACGTTGGGATCTATAGTCTGAATCTCTGGCAGGTTGATCAGGTTTGCCGCTAACAAGCGGTCAAACAAGGAGTCCCTGGACTCTGTGTAGGGTGTGAATTGTCGCCTAGGGCGACGCTGCTGACCCTGTTCTTGCCTCTTATTTTCTCTGTCATAGTTGTTGGGAGGCACTGCCTGATAATTAGCCTTTTGAGGCTGAGTTGCTTGCACAGGCTTAGGGACATTGATAGCAACTTGGTTAACCGCAGTGGGTTTTTGTTGCGTAGTCCCAGCTTTAGTGTTTTTAGTCCACTCTTTTTTCTTAGGCTTGGCTATCTCGCCATCCTGTATTTTGATCTCTTCAATAATTCTGGCTTGTGCCAGAGCTTCTTCTAGGGTGGCATATTGTTGTAGCTACAATAGCATAGAGATCGATCTCAAACAACTTTTGGAGAACATCTGAGTGAGGTCGGACATAGGAGGGAGGTAGGGCAGCTTTGAGAGCAATGTCCTCCACCGATTCTCGTAGGCCGCCATGGTCTCCTCCTCATACTGCCTGAGGCTGGCTAAGTCACTTAGTGACGCCTTCTTCTTGGTATTGAAGGTGAAGCGTTCGAGGAACGCATCCACTAACTGATCTAAATTGTTAATGTTGTGCTTTGGTAACTGAGTAAACCAATCCGAGGCAGGGCCTACGAATGTGGTTATAAATGTTCTCAATAACAAAGCATCATTGTCCTGAATGCCGAAGCATTGGCTCAGGAACCTTGTCACATGCTCTTGAGCATCTTCCTCACCTCTAAAGGTTGCCAACTGAGGCAGCTTAAAGTGCTCAGGGTAAGGAGGTGCTGGCACTGATGGATGCACAGGATGACTACGGAGCTGGCGTAAAGTGGGCTTTTGAGGCCCAAAAGTTTTGGTCTCCACAGACTCCAACCGCTCTAGCAGCGCTTTGTATGCATCTGAGGATTTAATCTCTTCCTCTTTAGTTTGCTCCCATTGTGGGTTGTGGGAGACTTGAGGCCTATGAAGGGGTGGCCGGATGGCAACTCCTCCGCCTAGGTAGGGCATTTTAGCCCGCTCTTCTTCTTGCTCGTACTCCTCGTAAGCTTCTTGAGGAGTCTCTGGATGAGACCTATGACCCTGGGTGGGTCCCCATGGAGGGTACCCATCGTTGTTCCAGGGAGTGGCCTCCCGCTCAGGTCTAGGAGGTCTCGGAGGCAGCACTTGGTAAGGTCACGGAGACCTATCTCGCACCAAGGGATTATGCCTCTCATATGGTTCCGCCCTTTGGGTGCGTGGGGTTGGAACCCTCTCAGGCATCGGGTTATGGAGTAGCTCATCTGTTTGGCACCTAATGCGCTCTTTGCTAAGGCGATATAAATGCTCTAGCTATTGCTGATCTTGCTCAAGCCGCGTGATTTGCGCTTGGCGGGCGGCATGTCTGGTGGCTGCCAGGTCAATTTGCTCTACCATCTTGAGCCTAGGAGGCCTAGATGCCTCTCCTATGCACTTACCTCGGTCTCGATGATCCGAGATCTCAATAGGCTGCTTCCCTCTATCGAGGTTGGCGGCATTCACCCGAGGCTCTGGCCTCAGTGGGTGATCATGGTATCTAGCTAGTGCGGAAGCGCATGGCCCCCGCATTGTATATTGCTCTTGAGGAATGTAATCATCTTCCTCGTGCTCCCTTTCATATGTGTGAAAGGGGTGGGCAGAGTTAGCTCACCCGGTTTGAAGAGCCTTACGCTCTGGATTTTGTCTATTGGTTCTAACAGTGATGGGGGGCAAAGGGGGAAGCCATCATCATGTGGCCTCTCCTCATGGAAACTATGCCGCTCTAGCACTTCATCGCACGGTGGCCACTCATATCGAGCTTCTAAGGGAGCTTTCTTATCTATGTTGAGTGCCACGTGTAAGGACTCTTCCTGAAAGGGGCTATGATGAACGGACGTGTCCCTCACAGTGGTGTCCCTATAGTTCCATCTTGACATGGACTGATGCGGACTCTCTTGCGGGTCGGGCCGCCAAGGCGGTATGACCAAGTCCTTGGTGCTGTAGCGGAGGCGACTTGTGCCCCCTTGTACACTTTTCGTAGCTTCCGCCCTTGATTGGGCTTGGCTACGTGTGTACACCATGGTGGTGCTTTCCTACAAGCTATGTAGATTTTTATCTCTTTTATGATTTTTTATGCTACACTAAATAGAAATGAGCACACACATACACAAACAGTGATTATCTCGTTTAAATATTGAGAGTGTGTCCTAAACCTGGTTTAGTGTGTTTTGATTTTTTTTTTTGTTTTTGTTTTTGGTTTTGAAGGTTTTTAAAGAACGTTTAAATGCAAAATGAGGGCTCTTATGACTCCCAAAATTGGTCGCCCCTTCGATATACCATTGCCAAGCCGATATACCAACCTCTCTATATACCCGCCCTTACGTGAGGGAAACTATAGGTACGTGAGAGCAGATGGTACGTGGAACGTAGGCGGTACGAAAGGGGAATCACCCTATTTATGACACCTACCATAGAAGACTTATCCTCGTGTGCTGGGAATCACCCCAGCTACACTCGGTCAGCTTTCATCAGGATTTACGTCTAGCAATAGTTGCGATCGGGGTAATGGATGCAAAATTCAAGCCAAGGTGGTGATGAAATCCACCGTTGGTCTTGATCAAGGGCTGGGGTTTTACGACCAGCGCCTTGGTTTTTAAGTTGCCACGTGGTGTGTGGGGTTCTTTTTATCTTTGCAAAATGGAAACAAGCAAACAACAAAAAGGAAAACTTTCCCTAAGCAAACAAGTAATCCAAAATAGAAACACTAAACAGAAAATGATAGAGAAAAATGTAGGATCCTTACCTCTTCTCTGCCCGAATCTGTCGGTCCTGAGTTTCTACCTAGAATCTTCATAGACTGGAATTCATCCTGGGGTGGAATGAATTATAGGACTGTATTCATCCTAGGGTGGGGCGCATTCCAATTCGTCCCTGGGTGAGACGAATTACAGTTCTGTGTTCGCCACAGACTGGAACGAACAACAGTCCCGCGTCCCAAAAAAAGAGATACCTGCAAGCAAGGCAAATTTTGATCAAATTTCTGATCCAAAAAGGTAGAGGACAAGGTCCCACCATGATCACCACTGAAAGCATGAGGATACGAAAGCAAAAAGGGAAAGCTAACATGCGATATGCAAACAAAGAAACCGAACTTAGCGCTAAATCCTAAAAACTTGAAAGTGCATGAAAAGAGGGAAAAGCATGATCGAATCAAACTGAAACAAATGTGAATCAAATAAGACAGCCCTTTTATTGATATGTTTCACAACTCGGTTACAATGCGCATCCTCCCCTTCCAAGGGCTAGGAGCGTTTAAGCATTCTTTCTAGTTACATCCATGGATGCCTTTCCTTCTTTCGCGTGCCCACATGTAAAATGGGTGGACCAAATGTCACCGCCACTTGCGTTGATGAATCTTGACTCCTTCTGCTCCTCCGATGTCCAAACCCTACGTTCAAAGGAACAAGAAATGATCAGTAGCACCTGCGGATGAAACAAAGCATGCAATCCCCAAGCCTACGCTAAATGAATGAGAAAAATGAATTAAACTATGACTAAAATAAGTCCAAATGCTATGAAAATTTGATAGGGGTATCAAGATATCACCAGAAGGGCACTACAAAAAGAATAGTCAGGAAATTCCTCACCGATTTGAATTCGTTTCGGGGTGGGACGAATTCACCTACAACAAAATGCCGAAAAGGTATTGTCCCAATGTCCTACCTCGGAAGCTCCAAAAGACCTGCAAACTTGGGGTTAGCTAATTGGGGGCATTTTGGGAAGACCCAGATGATCAGATTTTCCCAATTTGACCTCCATCAATGGGAATTTGATGATGCTTATCTGCAAGTTAGTGAGAGCGACAAACGATAGAATAATGGTCAATTAGTCAAAATGAAATGAAATCAAAATTGTAGAACTATCTAAACATCATAGAAATGAAATGCAAGAAATGAAAACAGAAAGAAAAATTTGCTACAGAGATTCCCAATCGTTCCTAAAAGGGGCGATTAGGCCTGTGGCAGTGTGGGGCGCCCTGGCGGGCCACCCACCGTTTGGGGCCTGATTTCGGCACCAATCCACTTGGGATGGGTCCAAAATCCCTTACAAGGTGTTTTCGACAGATTGGGTGGTATTCTATGGCCAAATGTCGGGTGTTGGGCTCAAGATTCGTCCTCTCAATAGTCACCCAATGACCTCCCCTCTAAAGGAGATCAAGGATGTGAAAGGTGCAAATCCAAAAGGTGTGAGGCGTGTAAATAAAATGGTAGCACTTCATTGCTCTAAAATGCTCCTACTCGTATATTTTGGGGTGAGGAAACTCACCAATTTATAGACCTAGAGGCCTCTTGAAATGGGCATGCAGGGGCGCCACATGGCAGCCATGCCCTCCCAGGGGGAAGGAGATTCCTCCCTGAATTGGGACTTCATGACTGACCTTGCAGATGCCTCTAACGCTCAAAAATGCTCACCCATACTCCCATGCGATGAAGGAAGCGTTGGGTGGTGGATCCGAGCTGCCATTTGTCAAGATTTGACTTTTTGCCCGTCAAACCTGCAATTCGCCCCACCCTGGAGCGAATTCAGAATTCGTCCCTAGGTGGGGCGAATCCCAGATTGAATTCATCCCAGGGTGGGACGGATACTTAGCAAAGTGCCTGAAGGTGCCAAATTGACCTCTGACCTTCCAAAACTGCTGTGAGAGTGGTTAGGACCACTGTTTGACCTCTAGGGGCTGCCCTTGGGGCTGTGTGTGTCAAAGCGATCAGTGTTTGCAGTCACATAATCGGATTGGTGCTGTTTTGGTGTCTACAAATATATAAATGGATTTAGCCAAAATAAAGTCCAAAATAGGACTCACAACACCTTAATAAAAACTTAATTAATTAATTATTATAAAATAATTAATTATATGGTGCATAACAATTACATTAATTAATATTACATTAATTAATTAAATAATTAAGTAATTTAATTAATTTTATTTACTTGATTAAATTAATCAATAAGTCAATTTTTTTTCTCTTTACTTTTTTTTCTCGTAAGGAGAAGGGACCACATGCACAATCAACACTGACCATGTGTCATGTATACACATGGCACATATAAGCATGTCATGAACATGTGGGATATATGTAGGGCTAACATGTTGCATTGGACATGCATAGGTGGCTTATCATGTGGCCCATATGGAGTGCATGTAGAGGCACACGCTAGCATGCCCTACATGCATGATCATGCATAGGCCTAATACATTGTATTGGGGGCATGTAGGTACCCTATTGTGTGGCTCATTTGGATAATACATAGTTTAGTGAGTAGGGATTTGTGTAGGTCTACACATAGGATCATGGAATATAGGCTAGGGGAAGAGTTATGGATTGCATGCGTAAAAAGGCACATATGGCATGATGTTGCAATGGGAAAAGGGATATGCTAAGTATATTGTTACATATAAAAATGGAGGTTATCGAAGCAGAGGTGCTGATAATGGAATTTATATGGAAAAGTACATGAAAATAGAGAAAGTGACACATCAAAAAATAAGCATGCGTTCTCTAATTTGCTTGGGCTAATGAATGCAAACTATTCACAATGTGCATGCTTGGTGAAAACAAATACCCTGCATTAGATAGATATTGTATTTTAAAATTATGATCCACTTGCTTATTTTGAATTACAAATATAAATTCAACATCTATTTTCTTTATTACCCTTAGGGTGATGGAAACTTCAATATTGAGGTCATATTTATGAGGCCTCATGGGACATACATTGTCAATTACCACATGTGATGAAGATGACACCAAGTGTGCATCATGGGAACAAATACTTTGGTGAGTCCAATGATACATATCAAAGAGACATAATGGGTGAACCAAACACATCACCAAGGTGAAAACTTTATCTAATTTATGAACAACATAATAAAAAACACACATAAATCGATGACGATATTAGATGAAATGCCAACAAATTTGGTAAAAATTAGGTTGAATATTCTTACACAAAGAACTTATGAGGGTCATGCTTGGTATCCAAAGAAGAATAGTGTCACAATTTATTTTGGTATCACATAGAATAGTGATAATCCATAGAACATCACTAGACCTAGAGGACAAATTTGTAGGATGGAAGCAACACGAGGTAGGGTTTGTTGAGCTACACACTTATATGGAGGCTTTGCACAAAAAAATGTAAATCTATTCATAGTAATAGTCTAGGCTACCAATGTAGATTAGGATATATGGGTTACCCATTAAATTCTAGGAAATTGATACCTTCAAGGCAATAGACAACACTCTAGAAGAATTCTTTAAGATTTCAAAAGCTACAAAAGATGAAGTTTTGGTTATTTCTGCCCAAATATTGGTCATGATTGATATTAATAAACATTTACCATAATCAATTATTCTTAAGGGGTAAGTGGTGGGATCAAACCTTGGATTATGAAAATATATATTTCAAATGTAGATATCAAGAGGTGGGGCATATTAAAAGATCATGATCTAAGAAGAGTCCAATATAAGTATATATCAAAAATTGTAAGATAAACTTACAAATGAATATGGATGAGGATGGTTTTTAAATTCTAAAAAATAGATTCAAATAGATAAAAGTAAATAAATAATGAAGATCAGCAAGTAAGGATATTAGAAGAAATAAATTCTTTTGAGGCTTTATCCTATGAAGAAAAATTATATTAGAGCTTAGAGATGGTACAACATGAACAAAGCATTAACAAGATATCATTTACTCAATATGAACTCAATTTAGGTATGATTATTCTTGTTAAACCTATAGAATTTACCTCATCATATTTTGAAGATTATCTTCAAGTGCCATGCACCATTCAAGAGAAGAAAAGTAGTTGAGAAAACACAGTATTAGATGTTAGTATCTCTACCATTAACAAGGAAATACTAGAAAATGAGCAAGATAAGTCAAAATCTTCCTTAGATCTAGAAGAGGATAAATTAAAAAAAATGAAAATTGTGAAAGAATATTGAGAAATAAAATAATAAGACCTAATCCTAATACTATAAAGGTAAAAAGAGAAAAACCTTCAAATTATCAAGCAATAGTTAGGGAAACAAAAACAAACATAAAAAAAGAAACATAATTTAAGTTGGTTGAACTTATATTTACCAAACAACAAAATTATATTGGTAATTCTTAGGAGGGACCAAAATCTCCTAAAGAGACATGATTAAAATATCATGAAACATAAGGGGTGTTAATGCATCCTCAAAGTAGACGTGCATTAGGGACCTTTGTTTAAGTAATAAGCCTAATATTCTTTGTATTTGAGAAGCTAAAATGACAAAGGAATAAGTTTTCAAAACTATGAATTTAGTATAGGTAAGATGTGAATTGTGGATTTAGGAGCAACAGGAAGAATTCAAACATGTTGGAATCCAATTATAACCTCCTATGAAACCATTTATAAAATTAGGCATTGGATAGTCTCATTAGTGATATGGTACTTTGTAGATATTCAATTTATTCTTATCAATGTTTATGGGCCTACAAATAAAATAGGAATATTAGAAATATGGAGTCGTATTGAAGCTTTTATGATAATAAATGACCAAGAAACCTGATTCATGATCATAGGATATTTTAATGCCATAACCAAGTTGGATGAAAATTTTGGAGGAATTAGAAAAATACCCAAAGAATGAGAGTTTTCTTAGCCTTTATTCAAAACAATAATCTATAAGAGGTTGAGTTTGAAGAGAAAAACTATATATGTACCAACCATAGTACACGTCATAATTTGATAGCCTAAAAAATAGACAGATGCATACTCTTAGATCATTGGTTAGATGAAGGAACTTGTGTTAAAATTAATACATTGACAAAAATTGGCTGAGATCATTGGTCATTAAGAGTTAAAATGGTGGTAAGTGAATTCATAAAATATAATATTTTAAATATGAGTAGATGTGGGAAGACCATCATTAATTTGTTGATATGATAGCACAAATATAGATTTTTTCAAAAAATTATGGGTTGTATGCGCTTCCAAAACAATTTAAGTCAATGACATCTAAAGTAGAAGAATGAAACAAACAAATTTTTGGACATATTTATTAGAAGAAAGAGAAAAGTTCAAAGTTCCAAAAAGTTGAGCATAATAATCCAATATCAAAGGAAAGGAGGTTTCTTAGTAAATATCTGAAAGCACGAGATTCCGGAAAACAAAAAGGGAAAACTCCAAACACGATGCAAGAATGAAACTAAACTTGATGCTACAAATTAGAAATGCGTAAAATGGAGAAAGCATAGACAAATTGGAACCCAAATGGAACGAAACAACCCTCTTCTTTTATTGATGTATTTCAAATTCGGTTACAATTAGCTTCCTCCCTTTTTAGGGGAAAGGAGCATCAAACTTGTCTCTTGGTCACATCAATAGAAAGTCATCTCTCTTCCGCGTGCCCACATGCAAAATGGGCGGGCCAAAGTGTTGCCGCCGCTGGTGTGAATGAATCCTTGATCCTTGCTGCTCCTCCTGCATTCAAAGAAACAACAAAATCGTTAGTAGCACCTGTTGCAAAAGATGAAACGTTTGTTTTCTAAAAACCAATGGAGGATGCATGCATAAGATTAAATAAATCGATAAATAAACTGACTCCAAACAACTTGCAAATTTGACAGTAACTAGGGAACATTACCAGAGGGCCACTGCCATCAAAACAGTCGGACAATTTTCCGCCGATTCGAATTCGCTCCTGGGCGGGACGAATTCGACTGTAATTCATCCCGGGGTAGGACGAATTCTCCTACGACAAAACGCCGAAGTGATGCTGCCCAAATGTCGCATCTCGGGATCTCCAAAAGACCTGCAAACATAGGGGTTAGCTAATTGGGGGCATTTTGGGATGACCCAGATGGTCGGATTTCCCCAATTTGACCTCCATCAATGGGAATTTGACGTCGCTACCTGCAAGTTAGTGAGGACAACAAAAGCGACAAAACATGATAAGATTTGATCAAAACATTGTGAAATCAGAATTACAAGCTATTTAAGCAGCATAAGATGAAATGCAAGATAAAAAAATGACAAAAGAACAATCTGCTATGAATTCCCAATCGTTCTTAAGAAAAGAGGATTAGGCTCACAGCAGTGCGGGGCGCCCTGGCGGGCCACCCACCGTTGGAACCTGATTTCGGCACCAATCCACTTGGGATGGGCCCAAAATCTCTTGTAATGGGTTGTCGGCGAATTGGTAGATCAATGTGGTCAAATGTCGGGTTTTGGATCTGGATTCACACTTCCAATAACCACCCAATGACCTCTCTTGCGAAAGAGATCAAGGATGTGGAAGAGGTGAATCAAAAGGGTAAAGGCGTGGTATTCAATTTGGCAGCACTTCGTTGCTTGAAAATGCTTCCAACTTGTCTCTTTTGGGTGAGAAAGTTCACCATTTTATAGACCCAAGGGGGTCTCTTTGGAGGGGCATGCATAAGCGCCATGTGGCAGTCATGCCTTCCCATGAGGGAGGAAAGTCCTCCATGACTTGGGCTTCCATGACTGCCCTTGTGACAGTCCTCTAACGTCCAATCTGCCCACCTACACGCGCATGCAAGGCAGGAGGCATTAATTGACTATCCTCGGCTGCCACTTGGCACAATTTTTCTTTTTGCCCGTTAAACCTGGAATTCGTCCTACCCCAGAGCGAATTCAGAATTCGTCCCTGGGTGGGGCGGATCCCATTTTGAATTCGTCCTAGGGTGGGACGGATTTGGAGCAGGGTGCCTGAATGTGCCAAATTGCCTTTTGACCTTCCAAAATTGCTGCAAAAGTGGTTAGGACCACTGTTTAACCTCTGAGGGCTGCCCTGGGGGCTATGTGTGTCAAAGCGATCAGTGTTTGCAGTCACATAATCGGATTGGTGCTGTTTTGGTGTCTATAGATGCCCCTTTTTGGGATGCGCTGTGCATGGCGCAGCATCGAGCAAAAATAGATAACCAAAGCACTAATGATTAGGGTTTCTTGGTAACCTAACCAACTTTTGATGCCCCAAGTATGGAAAGGGCATGCATTCTTGAATCCTTGCTTCTGACGAGCTAAGGAATTTGATTTCAAGTATTAACCTATTTTGGTGAGGTGTGACTTGAACTTGGACATTGATCAGTCATGAATAGGCAAAGGGCGCAACCTTTTATCCATGGGGGAACCTTGAATTCATGATTCATGAATGCCAAGTGTGTGATCAATTTGTGATTATTGCTTGTTTACTGCCCCAAGCAGGAGCGTGATTGTCTTTGTCAATGATTCTTTGAATGCATGTCATTTTCCTTAATTGGGTGTGTGTTTGTTGATTGGTGACTAAGTGTGACTACCCCCTCAAGCGACGAATCGATGAGGGAATGACCTTCATGAGAAAAGCGACGAGTCGCTTGACCCAAGATGACTTAGGTGCCAAGGTGCCTTCAGATGTTTATCTTTGAAAGCTTGTGCAGTTTCTCGACATTTAGACCTATTTTTGGTGGGTGTTAACCCTTTTGGTGATGCCATTTGGGGATGAAATTCTCGAAGATCCGTCTTCCCGTGGAGCGGTCCGGCTATGGTAGCCTTCTTAGGGAGTAGGATAGTGAGGATTTGTAGCCCGACATCGATTTTGGATGCCAAGAGGTTAAGTGAAGACGCACTTGTGTCAATGTTATTACTTGTTTTTGGAGTGGGTTTTGACCCTTTGTGATGCGTTTGGGGATGAAATTCTCAAAGATCCGTCTTCCGGGAGCGGTCCGGCTATGGTAGCCTTCTTAGGGAGTAGGATAGAGAAAATTTATAACCGAAATCAGATTTTCTATGCCAAGAGGTTAAGTGCAAGAGCACTTGTGTCTGACAATGTTTATTGTTGTTGTGTTTG
Source organism: Wollemia nobilis (assembly GCA_028583015.1). NCBI lineage: Eukaryota > Viridiplantae > Streptophyta > Pinopsida > Araucariales > Araucariaceae > Wollemia > Wollemia nobilis. The sequence continues at coordinate 12,797 of JAQPPZ010016273.1, read as the reverse complement.
TGTTGCATTTTTTGTTGTTTTTGATGTTTTGATTTCTTTTGTGACACCATTTGGGGATTAAATTGTCGAAAATCCATCCTCTCGTGGAGCGGTCCGGCTATGGTAGCCTTCTTCGGGAGTAGGGTAGTGACAATGTAAACCCCGACATCAGTTTTCTATGCCATAGGTTGAAGTGCAAAGAGTGCACTTTGTCGACACTTTTATTGCTATTGTTTGTGGATATTTTTGTTTTTGTTGTTTTTGTTGTTTTGATTTTCTTGCTTTGTGTATATGTCATAATTTCATGTTATGCACAATGATTGATGTTGATGGATGCATGCTACTTTATATTGATGTATGCATATGGTATGATAAATGCGAATGTTGTTGATTTATATGATAGGTAATGGAATGGATGAAATGATTTGTTGATAACCTTGCATTGGCACCATAGACTATACAGGACTTATGGCTTTGTGTACTGGGTGATTGTTGTGGTAAATGCTTTTGTGTATATATGTTGCTTTTTTTTTTATGGTGATATAGGGATGGATTGTATGCAACGGTTTGCGTAGAATGTAGCTAAGTGTTTCTGAGACTCAGATGGTTTAACTAACTAGCCAATACTGTACTGTTGTCTTACAAGATGTTTGAACAAGGTATGAATCGTGCTTGTTTTTGACCAAGTTATTTCACATCCTTGTGTGTGCAATTGAGTTCATTTATGTGGTGTTTGTCAGGATACCGCCAGTGCCAGATAGGCTATCAACCAAACCTGTATTGAGGATCACCTAATTAGCTCCACTACCTCCTTTGTTGTATTTAGTCAAATTAATCTACGGTGCAATCTAGGATACCATAAGCTAGCTCATCCACATGCAAACATTGATCTGCACACAAGTTAATGCGGCAGATATATCGTCATGCGGGAGGTTTGCCACGAGTGACCGATAGGCTATCAACCAAACCGATACTGAGGTTTATCTCATGACCTTCTGAATGCTGAGAGTTCCAGGGATTCAAGTTCAACTCCCTTCTTTTCTTCAATTGTATTGGGATACTTGCTCTTTATAATGATGAAAATCACTGTTTATTTTTGCTTTTTCGTTCTTTTGAGCAAGGGATTTTGAATTTTGGAGTGATGAGAATCACTGTTGCTTGTGCTTTGTGATGTATGCACTTTGGGAGATTTGATGTCAATCTTTGGAGTATTGACGTTTGCAAATTTTTGATGTTTTGCAACCTTTTGAGAACTTTGGATTCTTGGGGAATTGGGTAGGGAAGATTCTTGTCCTTTTGCCAACTCTCAGCATTCTTGGGGTCATTCGCATAGGGGGATGAGCGAGGTAACCTTTTTCACTGTATGGTATCCTATACTGCTTTACAGGTTTCATCTTTCATTGACACAACTTGGGAATTGTTTTTATGTGCTTTTGAACTTGTGATGGGATGCTACGTACCAAGGTGTATTTCAAGTAAAACTCTACCGTTGTAACATCCATTTGACTTTGTACAATTCTTGGCTAGAGATCTAAAGACAGCTGAATGACGAACCGCTAGATACTTTTAGTCAACAACTGAAATGGTGAATGGCGTTTATTGTGGTGTACTTTTGTTTAAAATGGAAAACGTGAAAGGTGGTGGATTTGCCAAGTAATGATAGTCTATGGTGCCTTTGCCTTGTGTGATCAACAATATGCAATGGATGGATGCGGTGTCTATGCAGCTATTTTGTATTTTGATTTTTGAAGTATGCATGAAATTGAAATGCAGATTTTTTTTTTATTTTTGATGATTTTGATTGTTTTTGGATTTTCTTGACCAAGTGATTGCGATAATCCTTGGAGCTTTTGGGGTGACCAAGGGATTGCGATAATCCTTGGAGCTTTTTGGTGTGACCAAAGGGTTTGTAGGCACCTTTGGGGCATTTTGGGGTGACCAAGCAATTGCGATAATCCTTGGAGCTTTTGGGTTGACCAAGCGATTGCGATAATCCTTGGAGCTTTTTGGGATGACCAAGCGATTGCGATAATCCTTGGAGCTTTTGGGTTGGCCAAGAGATTGCGATAATCCTTGGAGCTTTTTGGGATGACCAAGCGATTGCGATAATCCTTGGAGCTTTTGGGTTGGCCAAGAGATTGCGATAATCCTTGGAGCTTTTGGGATGACCAAGCGATTGCGATAATCCTTGGAGCTTTTGGGTTGACCAAGAGATTGCGATAATCCTTGGAGCTTTTGGGATGACCAAGCGATTGCGATAATCCTTGGAGCTTTTGGGTTTGACCAAGCGATTGGGAATCCTTGGAGCTTTTGGGTTTGACCAAGCGATTGCGGGAATCCTTGGAGCTTTTTGGGATGACCAAGCGATTGCGATAATCCTTGGAGCTTTTGGGTTGACCAAGAGATTGCGATAATCCTTGGAGCCTTTGGTGTGACCAAAGGGTTTGTAGGCACCTTTGGGGCATTTTGGGGTGACCAAGTGATTGCGATAATCCTTGGAGCTTTTGTGGGATTGACCAAGCGATTTAGGAATCCTTGGAGCTTTTTGGGTTTGACCAAGCGATTGTGATAATCCTTGGAGCTTTTGGGGTGACCAAGCGATTGCGATAATCCTTGGAGCTTTTGGGGTGACCAAGTGATTGCGATAATCCTTGGAGCTTTTGGCTTGCTCTTTAGGGGATAGATGTACCCCCAGCTTGATGATATTTGTGCTCCGGATCTGGCTCTGGAGGGATTGGCATGAATGGATCGGCCCTATGCATGGATAGGAGGATAGGGTCTACCCTCGGTACTGATATTGCTATGGGGTCTCTGGGCGGAAGTTGATCTTTGTGTGCCCAAAGTGGTGGATTCAACAGTTGGTTCCACTGCGTTGGGTTAACGTGCCACTCATGCCCTGGCCTTATGTTTAGCTGTTGAAGTGCATCATCAATATCCATGGGGTGTTGATGCTGTCGCATGTGATTGCTGTGGGCCATCTCTATTTTATCCTCACCTTCGGCCAGTGAGTCCAGCTCATCAGAATCTGGTGATTCTGAGACATGGAAGACTGCATCATCAGGTAGCCCTACGGTTAGAGGTTGATCCTCTTCGAAAGGAGCCTCATGTAAGTTGGGCCTTGGGAGCTCCAAAATCTTGGTCTCTATCGACTCGAAGTGCTCTAGCGCTTTGCATGTATCGAGGGATTTGAGCTCCTCCTCTTTGGTTGGTTCTTGTTGAGGAACTTGGGGCCTATGGAGGGGTGGCCAGATAGCACCCCCATGCCTTGGTAGGGCTTTTCATCCCGCTCTTCTTCTCGCTCTGATTCCTCAGAGGCTTCTTGATGAATTTCTAAGGGTGGCCCATAAACCTGAGTGGGTTCTTGAGGAAGGCGCCCATCATTGGTTATAGGAGTAGCCTCCCGCTCATGTCTAGGAGGCATCGAGGGTGGTGCTTGATAAGGTCATGGAGACTTGTCTCGCACCCAGGGGTTGTGCCTCTCATAATGTTTTGTCTTATGCGTGTGAGGGGTTGGAGTCCTCTCCTGCATAGTGTGTTGGAACAACTCATCCTTCTGGCGCTGAAGGCGCTCTTTGTTAATATGGTACAGTTCCTCTAACTGTAGTCACTCTAGCTCAAGTTGCGTGAGTTGCGCCCGACGGGCGACATGTTTGGAAAATTCTAAGATAGTTGGTCCCATCGTCTCATGTCTAGAAGGGCTAGACGCCTCTCCTACATATCTATCTCGGTCATGGTGATCCGAGATCTCTATAGGCCACCTCCCTCTGTTGGGGGTAGCGGCATTCCCTCGGGGCTTTGGCCTCAGTGAGTGGTCTTGATAGATAGCAGGTGCGGAGGCGTATTGCTCCCGCACTGTATATTGCTCTCGAGGAAGGTAGGGGTCTTCCTCGTGCTCTCTTTCATAAGTGAAAAAGGGATGGACGGAGTTGGCTCGCCCTGCCTGAAGAGCCGTGCGCTCTGGATTTGACCGGTTGTTGCTAACAATGATGCGAGGTGTAGGAGGGATGGCATAGTCATGTGGCCCCCCCTTATGGACCCCCTGCCATTCTAGCACTTCATCGCATAGTGGCCACTTATAGCGGGTGTCCAAGGGAGTTCTCCCATGGGTATACCTCTCCTGAATGGGTGTGTGCTGGGTGTTGTGCTGGCAGGGAGTGCCCCTAGAAGGGGTGCCCTTATAGTCCCATTTCGTCAGGGCACAGAGGGGTCTGCCTTGTGTGTCAAGCCACCAAGGTGGTATGACCAAATCCTTGGGGCTATACCGGAGGTGACTTGTGCCTCCTTGGATATTCCCCACAGCGTCCGCCCGTGATTGGGCTTGGCTACGGGTGAGCACCATGACGATGTCTCTCTAAAAACCCTAAAATTGAAATGAGTCATATGGGGCCCAAAATTGGGGTGCACATCCCTCTTACAATAGATAAGCCATAAATAAAGTTTCAAGTCCTAACTCTAAATACATTAGGAGAGATTAACCTTCGAACAACTCAAAAAGCATAAAAAATTAGGTGAGCAATTTTAAAACCTAATTTCGGGGCACTAGATGATGGAATTTGGCCCCGAAAACTGGTTTTCTGGACAAATACAACTCTATTTGTTTAAAAATCTCCCAACTAGCTCCCTGTCAAATTTCACATCAATCGGAGCTACGGTTGAGAAGTTATGGCCCCGACAAAATGCACTAAAATTTAGGGAAAAAAATAAGATTTCCCATATTTTGTTGGATGCTCCTGCATCACTTATGGGCACCTTTGGGGCACTTTTGGGTTGACCAAAGGGTTCATGGACACCTTTGGGGCATTTTGGAGTGACCAAGCGATTGCGGGAATCCTTGGAGCTTTTGGAGCGAGTGACAAAATGCGTAGATTTTTATCTTTTGTTTATGATTTTTCTGATTTTTTTTTGTTACACTAAGCAGAAATGAACACACGCATACACAAACGGTGATTATCTCTTTTAAAGATTAATGGTGTGTCCTAGACTGGTTTAGTGTGTTTTTTATTTTGTTTTTTTTTTGAAAGTTTTGAAGAACGTTTAAATGCATAATGAAGGCTCATATGACTCCCATAAATGGTCGCCCCTTCAATATACCATTGCCGGACCGATATACCAACCTCTCTATATACCCGCCCTTACGAGAGGGAAACTATAGGTACGTGAGAGCAGATGGTACGTGGAACATAGGCGGTACGAAAGGGGGATTGTCCTGTTTATGACACCTACCATAGAAGACTTATCCTCGTGCATTGGGAATCACCCCAACGACACTCGGTCAGCTTTCGTCAGGATTTACGTCGAGCAACAATGACAATCGGGGTAAATGGATGCAAAAATCAAGCCAAGGTGGTGATGAAATCCACCGTTGGTCTTGATCAAGGGCTGGGGTCTTACGACCAGCTCCTTGGTTTAAAAATGCCACGTGATGTGTGTGTGGTTCTTTTTATTAAAAATAAAACAAGCAGCAACCACTTTCCTTATGAAGGCAAAATTGAAAAAAAATAGAAAAGAAAGAAAAGAAAATGATAGGAATAGTTTAGGACCCTTACCTTTTCTCTGCTCAGACTTGTTGTTTTGATCCTCGGCCCTGAAAATGCATAGACAAAAATTCGTCCCTGGGTGAGACGAATTACAGAACATAATTCGTCCCATTGAGATGAATTAGAATTCGTCTCAGGGTCAGACGAATTACAGTAAGGTATTCGCCACAGGCAGGAACGAATAACAGTCAGAGTTCAAAAAATGGTACCTGTAAGCACAAAAACACAAATTTTTGATCAGTTTCTTGATCTCAAAAACTAGGGGACAGGGTCCCACCGTGATCGCCATTGAAAGCACGAGATTTCGGAAAACAAAAAGGGAAAACTCCAAACACGATGCAAGAACAAAACTAAACTTGATGCTATAAATTAGAAATGCATGAAATGGAAAAGAGACAAATTGGAACGGAAATGGAATAGAAAGACAACCCTTTTTATTTATCTCTTTCAATTTCGGTTACAAAGCTTCCTCCCTTTTTAGGGGCTAGGAGCATTAAAATGTTTTGGTTACAATAGTGACTAGTGATCTCTCTTTCGCGTGCCCACATGCAAAATGGGTGGGCCAAAGTGTTGCCGCCGCTGGTGTGAATGAATCCTTGATCCTTGCTGCTCCTCCTGCATTCAAAGAAACAACAAAATTGTTAGTAGCACCTGTGACAAATATGAAACATTTGTTCTCTAAAAACAATGGAAGATGCATGCAAAAGATTGATTACAATGATGAATAAAATGATTCTAAACAACTTGCAAATTTGACAGGAACTAGGGAACATTACCAGAGGGCCACTGCCATCAAAATAGTCAAACAATTTGTTGCCGATTCGAATTCGCTCCTGGGCGGGATGAATTCGACTGTAATTCGTCCCGGGGTAGGACGAATTCTCCTATGACAAAATGCCGAAGTGATGCTGCCCAAATGTCACATCTCGGGATCTCCAAAAGACCTACAAACTTAGGGGTTAGCTAATTGGGGGCATTTTGGGAAGACCCAGATGGTCGGATTTCCCCAATTTGACCTCCATCAATGGGAATTTGACGTCGCTACCTGCAAGTTAGTGAGGACAACAAAAGCGACAAAACATGATAAGATTTGATCAAAACATTATGAAATTGGAATTATAAACTATTTAAATAGCATAAAATGGAATGCAAGATAAAAAAATGACAAAAGAACAATTTGTATGAATTCCTAATCTTAAGAAAAGAGGATTAGGCTCGCGGTAGTGCGGGGCGCCCTGGCGGGCCGCCCACCGTTGGAACCTGATTTCGGCACCAATCCACTTGGGATGGGCCCAAAATCTCTTGTAATGGGTTGTCGACGAATTGGTAGATCAATGTGGTCAAATGTCGGGTTTTGGATCTGGATTCACACTTCCAATAACCACCCAATGACCTCTCTTGCGAAAGAGATCAAGGATGTGGAAGAGGTGAATGAAAAGGGTAAAGCTTGGTATCAATTTGGCAGCACTTCGTTGCTTGAAAATGCTTCCAACTTGTCTCTTTTTGGGTGAGAAAGTTCACCATTTTATAGACCCAGGGGGTCTCTTTGGAGGGGCATGCATGAGCGCCATGTGGCAGTCATGCCTTCCCATGAGGGAGGAAAGTCCTCCATGACTTGGGCTTCCATGACTGCCCTTGTGACAGTCCTCTAACATCCAATCTGCCCACCTACACGCGCATGCAAGGCAGGAGGCATTAATTGACTGTCCTCGACTGCCACTTGGCACAATTTTTCTTTTTCCCGTTAAACCTAGAATTCGTCCTGACCCAGAGCGAATTCAGAATTCGTCCCTGGGTGGGACGGATCCCAATTTGAATTCGTCCCAGGGTGGGACGGATTTGGAGCAGGGTGCCTGAATGTGCCAAATTGCCTTCTGACCTTCCAAAATTGCTGCAAAAGTGGTTAGGACCACTGTTTAACCTCTGAGGGCTGCCCTGGGGGCTGTGTGTGTCAAAGCGATCAGTGTTTGCAGTCACATAATCGGATTGGTGCTGTTTTGGTGTCTACAATATCATAATATTTTGAGTAAGGAAGAGAAATTTTGGAGATTAAAATTGAGATAAACTCGGTTAAAATAAGGAGATAAAACATTTAAAAAAATTATAGGATATTAATAATAAAAGGATCAGCATCTAAAATTAGTATAATTAAATTAAAAGAAGAGGTTTGAATTGAATATGAGAGTGAAGTCATAAATGCGGCAAAAACAATTTACCAAAATATTCTAAGATTGAAGGATATTGAAGTTCTTAATAATAAACTACTACAAAAGTACCTTTATTTATAATAGACGAAGATAGTAGCAAACTCATGGAGCCTATTACTTTGGAAGAAGTTCATTACACTCTTTTATATTTTGGTAAGGATAAATCACTATGTTTGGTTGAACTCGTTGCATCATTCTATCAAAATAACTAGAAAATAGTGAAGGATTCTTTATTAGTGGTAGTGGAATTGATAAGGATAGGCATAGATTTATTTATAAACATATATATAAATGTGAGCTTCCAATATCATGTAAGCTTCTAGATATATAAGTTGTTATCTTATAGATAGGTTTTGTTAGCTGCTAGGATTAGTTTAGTAAATCTAACTATTACTTTAGATATTCATTAGGTGTGAGTTGTTATTTTTAAATATCATTATGATGAGTAAATGGGTTTCAAATTTGGTCCATAAGGGATTTGTATGCATATTGGTCAACCCCTATTACCATTTAAGCTCTTTGGATTCAAGATTAAAGGATTTTCAACCTAAGGCTTTGAGGAACATCATGAAGAATAAAATACTAGTCAGTCCAATATAACCAATCAATGGGGTCCTCTCCATCAAATTTTTGAAAATCTAACTTGAGCATTTTATAAAGGTTATTATTGGGAAAGGTATTATATGCTCCACACTATAGACTACCTATATTATTTTCAAAACTCTTATTTTCTAGTTGTCATATTTGATATCCAAGACTGATAGACAACTCTCAACTTCATTGAATTTGGCAATAAATAATAGTTCTCATTTTTATTGCAATAACTCATTTGGTTGTCTAATTCCTCTAACTATACACCTCTAGCAACTCCAACCATTTTCAGGTACCCTAAGATTCTTGAAAAAGCTTATGGATTCTATATAGAAAAAATATTAGCTTGAAGGGATAATCAAAATGGGCTATACCACAATTTTGACTATCAGAAAGAAGCTTATGGGTGCTATATTTCAAAACAATCATATTAAAAACACAATCATAATAGACTATACCACAAATGGTACATTTTTTACCTCTAAAATTTTGTGTATCTAGTTATTACCAACTAAGTGCTATGATGGCTAAACGGGATATTTTCTACACTACCAATGTTTATATGGCTAAACATGGTCTTCTCTACACTATTAATTTTTAGAAAACCAAATAGGGTTATTTTACACTATCAAACTAGTAACTGACAACTACTAGCTTTGATTACTATCAGTTGATTGATTCGATTATATTTTTTATTTCCTTTGGTTTAGGAATGAAAACCACAACAAACTACCACTAGTAGCATGAGATAAATATTACTCTAAGAAATATAAAGGTAGAATAGGCTTTAGGAAATATCACTAAATGAACCTGATCCTCTTGGCCAAACAAGTATGGAGAATCACCAAAGAAGATCAAGCCTCATGTATGGATATAATCAAAGGTAAATATCTCCAACATAATTCCTTCTTGGAATAATTCCCCATTCCTAATGGATCTCACTTCTGTAACTCGATCATCCATAGTAGAGAATTTTCAAAAAAGGCCAAAGGTGATGACTTGGATCTAGTAGGAATATTAAATTCTAGAAATAATCCTGGCTAAAGTACCATTTGCTAATCACCATTTTCTAATCAACGAACCAAGTCTTGCTATTCTAAAACCTATCACAAATAAGCTATTTGGAGATAAAGTGGCTAATTTTATTTCTCAAATATCCAACTGCAAGAAATGGAAAATTATTCCTACCAATAACCTTAACAATGAACTTAAAAATGCTATAATAGAAATATAAATACTTCTAAGGGTTTATGTCATTCTAAGCATCCAGTCCAGAGATACTCATGTCAAGAAACTTTGTAAGGATTGTTAATTCACAATCAAAATTGCATATCACATTCAAGATTCTCCAATAGAGTCATGGGCCTATGCAAAGTTTTTTTGGATCAAACACTTAATTTAAAATATGAGTTTCTTTTCTTGACTTTCCTCTAAGGATAAAATTTTAACTATTGATAATATCATTAAAAGAGGCATGTACATCACCAATTATTGTATTATTTATAAGTATAATTGGGATTCAACCTTTCATTTGTTCTTAAAATACCTATTCTCTATTGGCATATTAAACTTTCTCTTTGATCTCTTTAGCATTGTGTGGGTTCATCCATCATGCCTTTGTTAGTTGTTAGAACAATGGTCAAATACCTTTTCCAATCCCTAGCTAAAGTTCCTTTTGTCCCCTTGTTTGCATCATTATCTATGACAAGTATAGTTGGAGAGTAATAATAGAGTTTTTAATATTTTGAACAAAAATCCTTGGTTTGTCTTCCATTGTGTCATCACTCTTGCCTTGGAGAATGTCCAACTTGTTTCTACAATTTAATTCTCTAAACTTAGCCTTTAAACTTGCTTGTTTAATATGTTCAAGTTCAAGTACAATCATTCTATGGCCTTCCAAACCCACGTTGAGAGATATATTATTAAGTGGACTCCTCCTCCGATTGGTTGGTTAAAACTAAATTTTGATGGTGCGGCAAAAGGTAATCCTAGGATGGTTGATTCTAGATGTATTATCAGAAATAACAGAGGTCAAATAATCATTTCTTATGCAGATAATATTGGGATTCAGTACAATAACCTTGCAAAAATGAGAGCCATATACCAAGGTATGACAATTATGTAGGAGTTTTATTGTGACCACATCATTGTTGAAGGTGATTTCATGTTTACTATCAATTGACTCAAAGGAAATCAAGTCCCATCATGGAGTATTCACAATATGATTAATGAATGCAAAATATTATTGGGCATATACACAAACATCATTATTCAACACGTGTATAGCAAAGGAACTAAAGCAACATATTTACTTGTAAACAAAGGAGTAATGGAAGAATCCCTTAGCATTTTCTAGCTTTACTTCCCAGTGGGACTCATGAAGGTAAACCATGATGATGGAATTTATTTACTTTAGCAAGTATGATGGTCCAAGTAAGCCTATTGGACCCCAAATAAAACTCCCTTACCTCTAGCCTAGGAGTAATCACTTTTCGTATGGTATTTGATTCCTCGTGAGAATTTTGAGATGCAGGTCAATATCAAATCAACTGATAATTATGGTTTTCTATTCTGGTTTGCATGGTTCATGTTTATGGTTTGCTTGTTTTGATAGTTTCTCTTGTTCATTTTTTGGATTTTATGGGTTTGTTGGTAACATCTAGGTTTCTCTTTTTTCTTTTTGGATGGTTTGGTTGGGTTTTACAAAATGCTTTTTTATTTTGTTCAGCTTTTAGTGTTGATCCGAGTTGGTTTCACACTTGTTTCTCTTTGTAAAAGGTTTTGGGTCCTTTCAAAACCCCTCTATCAATAAAAAAAAATCTTTATATTGTCTAACAAGATATTTTCAACATGATCAAACTATGGTGAATTTAATATTTTTATAATATGCTCAATTCTTTAGATTTTGTTGAAAAAGAACTAAAAACAAATTCAATAGGGAGAATTTAGTCCAAGATGTGTCTAGTTATGTGTGATTTATTATATACTCTTTTGGTTGTGGTTACTGATCAACCTAATATCTTAGATCTCTAACTATGTAGGGTCCCACTATACCCATAGCCATACTATCCATTTTTAGTGTACTATAAGAGTAACTTTTTGGGGTTAACTACTTATTGGTGCACTACAAAACTCAAAAGATTGATATATTCAAATATGTAAAGGTTTTTTCTATGCCTAGGAGATCTCTATATATACCTAAGGGTATGCGGGAGCTTATTTCCATGTATGAGTATTGTCTAAGGCCTAGGTAGTAGGGTTAGAGCATCTCTCACTTCACTAGATACTTTATGGGCAATCTAGCTTAACAAAAATGATAGTTTCTTTATGATATTTTAAAACCTCTGACATAGGATTTTAACCTAACCCACTACAAATAAAAAAAATATGATATTTCTTGTAGGGTATTTAGCTTGAATATGCAAAATGAAATAAAAATACACCTAAACAAGAATAAAAAAATAGGACACTAAATATAGCTATTGCAAAAAAATATAGCCTTAGAAAGTTCTTTTGATACTACTTCTTAAAAACCTTCAATTAAAATTTAGCATATTTATAACAATAATTATAGAAAATAACAAAAAACAAAGTGAAAAAGAAAATGACAAAATAATTGAGAAGTATAGAATAAAAATGCAATAACTTTATTAGTTATAAAAATCAAATTGTAGACCTCTTCAAAGGAACAACATCCTTGTAAGCATAGCTCCATTACAATTTCGAGAAAATAAACTTAATACATTACATTTCTACCTTTGTCTTTATATAGAATCTTTATCTTCCCTAAGGCTAATGCTTAAGGGTCAATTTATATGTAAATGAAAGACCTAAACTAGTAGCTCCCAACAAAGGAAACAATTACGTTTTTACTAATAAATAAATAAATAAATAAATAATATATATATATATATATATATATATATATATATATATATATATATATATATATATATATTATGGAAAACATCCCAAAAGGGATGACATAGAATCATCTGCTTGTTGTGGTGCAGTGGTAAATGCCCTGGGTGCTTGGTAGAGCCCGACCTAGGTTCCATTCCCCTTACCTCCATCCTGCATATATATGGTATAGTTAGGAATGTCCTATGTGCTGGTAGAGGCCGAAAAGGCTCCATTCCTCCTATGCTCAACCTATTGAAAGTGGCACCTCGAAAGGGGTGTTTTCCACTATAAATTAGTTTTGAATTTTTGCTTCTAACAATTGCCCATGTCAAAAACGCGACTTCGGCTTTGGCGAACTGGCGAGAAAATTTTTCGAGCTCTGGCGAACTGGCGGGAAAATTTTTGTGCAGGCGACAGGCGATGCTCTAGGGTTTGTGGAGTGAAGGAAAAGCCAGGGCAATTGGTGGGTTGACATAGTGTTACTCTGGTTACTGTGGATCTGAAGGAACATCTGCTGCCCCAGGAGGGCCCAATGGGGTCTCCTCCAGATCCTCTCTCTGGGAGAAAGAGATCATATGCT
>JAQPPZ010016272.1:0-72450 GCA_028583015.1 Wollemia nobilis | reverse complement strand
ATAAGATGTTGAAGAGGATAATGGGAGATATTAACATAGAAAGTATGAAAATAATTGCATTTCATGTTATAATTTGAGATGTTTTACTAAACCATTGGGTATTTTCAATGATGATTATTTTTAATAGGTAAATCATTAAACTACTAACAAGAATAAGAACATAAAATAATGCATTGCATAGATGTTACCTCACAACTTAAGGTACCAACAATAAGTTATCAAGATATCAATAACCACTAAAAGGTAAATCAATAGATTTAATCAATTGATCATCATTATAAATGAAGAAAATGGATCACTATGACAATATAGTTTCTTAAAATATTAGTATTATCAATAAATACTAGGATATAAAGAACCTAGAATACCTTATTTGATGAAGAATAACATATTAAAGCTTGTTGAACTTCTAATTGATAACAAGGTAACTAGAATCAAGGTAACTTCTAATTGAAATTCATATTGATTTTAGGGTATACACATCATTCTAATTTTTATGTAGTTATCTAGATCTTGATATTAGCCAGAAAAACATTACAAAAATGATACAGACTCTTATGGTTTTTCATACTTTAAAATATAAATTTGAGTGCTACACTAAGAATGAGAGTGAAAATTTTCTTATTATGTCATCGTATATATAAGATATACTTTCGTCTAAAGTTATATATATTGAAAAAGTTCATGGAAATCATTATAACCATGTTTAAGAGGGTTAATATTGGATAGTATAGTAATGTTCCTTTATATAAGTCTAGATTATCTAGTGAAAATATTAAATTATGTTAGTTTCCAGAAGTGTGAATATTGGTTCTTTAAAGTGTTGATATCAATTTTAAAAATTATGACTATTGATATCCAAAGTTTTATTATTGTGTTAAAAAAAACCTAGTTATTAGTCTTTAAAATGTTATTGTTGGTTTGGTCACATGAATGGAGCTATGTTCCACTTTAATAACTATGGGAAAAAAAATTATTGCATTCATCCACTTGTCCTTCTTTGATAAACAATATGATGAGTAGTAGGAAAGTAGAGATTTCGGGCCAAGAACTGCAAGCATCGGATGATTGTGTTGCTTCTAATTAAAGGAGAAGGTGTAACACTACAGAGAAAATTTTGGGCATAAAATATGGCAAATAATTGTGCTGCTAGAAGACTCTTTTGGAGTCCCAAAATTTTGCCATACAGGATAGCGAAAAGGGGAAAATATTGGCTAAGTGCCGCATCTGGCAGGGAAATGGGTTGAGATAGGCCTGGTGAAAAATTGGGTTGCCCTTCTGGTAACGAAGAAATCTTGAAAACCCATCACAAAAATTATCTAATTGAAGCATTGGGTAGGGAAATGGTTAGCCATTTTACTCATATTATACTTAGACCCAAAAGAGCATCACTTGGTGAAGAAATGGGATATGTATAGACTCTAGGAGAATCCTAAAATCCTACCACATAGGAAAGCAAGAAAATGGTTAACTATCAATACCAATGGGAAAATGGGTGGTCAATAATTCTAGAAAGACCCCAAAGCCCTACCATGAAAGCACTAAGAAAATAAATGGGTAGCTATTGGACTCCAAATGAGTCTCAAAAACTTACCAATACCGAAATATTGGTGTAGGATACAAAGGCCTACCAAGGAACGTTTGGTGAAACTTTGGGTCATTATCAGATATTAGATGATTTTAAAACATTTACCATGACCCAAAACCCCACCCTTAATTATTAACATTATAATATATCTGAGGAAGGGACTATAGGTTTGCAGTAGTTGATCGATAGGAAGGTGCTCGACACTTGTCCAATAGGTAGTGGATGGAGTACAATCCCATGGAAGTAGTTAGCCTCAAAAGTTGTCTTACATATATTAGTGATCCTATATCAATAGGAACATGTAGATGAATATCATGAACAAACTAAATTATCATATGATACAGATCAATCAAAGATTCAGATGCATTGAGCAGGTCCTATCTTACTTGACAATCATATTTGGCTGCAAAGTACAAAAAAATAGAAGAGATTTATAATGAGGCCACCTCAGTAATGCATCCACCTTCTCTAACTAATAATCACTCCCCTTTTAAAAAAAAATTATTGTAAATGTTATATATACTAGAATGTAAGACATTCAAAAGCATAGGTTCTTATGCTTTTACAATTTGCATGTAAGCTAGGATTTTTTACATTAATGCAAAGAAAGTTGTTTTTTAACCTCTGGTTCAATGTAGTTTTGGAATATGAATGTATGTGTATCTTCTTATTTCTAATTTTAGCTTGATAAATACTAATGTTGTTAATTTTACTTTTTGGATACTCACTCATGATGCATTCACTTATTCAAGAATTTGTAGTCCGATTAGATACCTCTAAATGTGAATGAAGCATTCTTTAGTTGATGATAAAAAACCTAGTCTATTAGGAACTTTGCTTCATATTATGGTATGATATATTACATGTATTTTTATGCAACATAATTTGCACCACCATAAGTTCTAGCTTTAGTTATATTTAATTTCTTTCAACACCCTTTTCCTACACATTTAGAAAGTAGTTAGCTGGGACTTTCCAAGGAATAGACCTTCTTTAGAGATTGACCTGAAAGCCTCTTAGTGATCTAGCCATTCAATATTTATTAGGATTTTTAGGTGCAAAATCATTTCCATTAGGTAAATTTTGATACCAACAATTTTTGGCATACCCTATGGGACCTAAAGGTTCCACCATCTTTGTAAAACAAATCCTAGTGATACTCTATTTAGTATTGTATATATTTTATTCACTTGGTGACTCTGCTAGGGACTTTATCCTAGATCTATGATAGAAATTTTTTGTTAAGAAGCATTATCCCACCATGCCACCAATAAGTTTTGGCATGCTTGGTGCGATGCAGTCCCACTATTTGGTTAAATTAGAGTTAGGTGATACCCTGGCTTACCTATAGAATTTTTCTAAAATCACCTAGCGACTCTATTATAAATTCATATCAATAAATTTTTTACCTTTGATAATATATTAGATATTACTTTCCTAGATGAATCAAGATTTGATGAGTAATATTAACCTCATTGGTGAAGAAATCATGCTCATTTTGCGACTCCAACCTGAAGTAAATGCCCAAAAGTCTTGAGACATCAGTGTCCTATAGAATCTCATGGCTCATCAATGTTATCCCCAATGGGATAATGTATGTTCTATCAATATCTGAATCCAACATGACATGCCCAAGGCAGCTCTGAAGACCTTACCAATTTTTGATGTCACATATAAGACTACATTTGAGCACTATTAGGATGTGTCTTGCCTAGTTGTTCTTCATAATATTGCATCAAAAGATGTGATGGTCAAGATACTAGTTTTTTCTCTCAAAGGTAAGGTACTACTATACTATAAATATTTGGAAGATAGAAGCATCTTCTCATGGGCTGATATGGTGAAAGCACTTGTTGATACATTTGATGACTCTGCAGATCCCTTCTTATTCCTCACCCAAATCTAATTCATCAAATGGACCTATTATAAAAATATTATTGACTTAAATATCTATTTCATACGGATATGGAGAAGGATACCCTATTATTTATGATCATCACATGCTCAAGAATATCTCTACTCCATCTAGGCTTTCCATCCTGATATCAGTATTCCTATTTATAATTCAAGAGAAAAGAGGTTTATGCAAATATTCAAAGAGGCCTTGCGCACTAAAAATATACAAATACAAGTAGGAAAAACTCCCCCCAGGGAAGTGGTCTATGCTCTTCAACCCTTCACTACTATATTTAATGCCTCATTTCCTAAAAAGTTCATGATAGACTCGTATCACAGAATAGAGAATGATTCCCCTGACAACCCTCATGCGAACATGCACCACATAGAGTATGAATTAAAGATGAAAATTCAAAGGATGATAGAGAAGGTCAAAGGTATCAAGAGAGAACTCTAAAGAGCTCAAGACTAAGAGTTTTATAATTGGGGTTCTCCCATGCAGTGGCCTCAATTGCAGCTAACATTAGACTTTGAATTAATTTTAGAAGAGAGGATGCGATGACATGAGGATAAAGAATTGAAAGACAAGCAGATTCCAAGCATGCCATTGTATCATGATAAACTATAAAATAAGGAAAATGAAAATCACTCTAACCAAATTGGTAGTCTTCCTTCAATGAATAACATCATCACCTATAGATTTCTATAGGAGTATGAAAATAAGGAAGATACAGACTAGGATGCTACTGATTGGGTATAAATTACAGATGGTAGTACCTTATTTCAACCAATACAGAGCATAAATACAAGGGACCAAGTTTCCTCTCACCCTTCCATTCCATAATGCCCATATTTGAATCAATAAAGTTTAGAGGTATATTAAAATCTCTATTTCCTACCTATCAACCCTGAGCAAAGACCAAAAAGGATCAAGCAATTTTATAACTTATTTAATAGCTCAACCCCTATACCAACGATATTAAGGGAAGACTTATTGGTATTTAAAAGGGTTAATTTTATCAATGTTTCCCTTAATAAGACAGTAATAGCTAGCACTATTTACGGATCCCTCCTTAAGACTCCTGAATACCATGATCCTCCCTTCTATCTATCTCTTTATTTGGAAAAGTATATATTGCATAATTGTGTGGTGGATACCAAGGTCCTACTTTCCATCATGACAATTGTTATATGCAAGATATTGGAAATTAACCCATATATGCAAGGGTTGGAGGTGCTACACTGTGGAGGAGAGTGATTTCAAAGGAGGGGAAGATTACACAAGATCCTTATGTTGATATGTGGGCATCCAAATTTGGCCATCCTCCAATATTTAGAAGTAGTAGAAGTCCTACATGTATTTATCATATGTTTATCCCCATATTTTCTCAAAAAAATAGGATAATGTGTCAATAAATATCATGACCAGATGCTAATTCCTTTGGCTGGGAAAGTTATCATAGTGCTAAACCAATGATTGCACCTTTTTTGTATTGAGGGGGATGGTAAGAAAAATATAAGATCTATCTAGAAGGTTATGCATGAATCAAGAACATGATCAAATGATATACCAATGGGGTGGTCATACTAGCCTTCAGTTCATAATTCATCCTCTACCTACGTACTTTATAGTAGTTCAACTAGCATATTTCAAATCCAATGGGTTTTGAAGTGTGATCATAATAGCTAGATCAGTTTTCAAAATGTAGTAGCGATGGAGTAAAATGAAGCTTGGATGATAGGTCGGATAGGTTGGATGATATGGTTTTGGAACTATAGATTCACTCGATAGTTTACTAAAAATATACTTGTTTAGGCATGCTAAGCATGCTATAATTTTATGTAAATAAACCAACAAATAAATAAGTAGAGGTGGTTAACACATAGTTGCTCGAGTAGGTGATATCATCTTGTAGCAAGGTTGTGAGAAAAATTATTTTGATGGTTTAGTATAAGTTTATCAAATCTCCATGATTTATGGAGTAAGGAATGCAAAAGAAATTCCAAATGTCATCAATGTTCTTCATGAGAGCACTTTCTTCCCATTCCCTCATTGTCTTGTGTTTTTTCATGCTTTTTGTGTTAGTTTCTATTTTTTGTTTTTTGGCTTTTATTGTTGTGACTCTGCTATCTAATGAATAAGAGTAGAATAGTACAAAATGTTGTAGACCTCAAAATTTATGGTCACATGATACAAAACTATTAATGCCAGTGTAAGCAAGACAACATGTCATTCCAAATGAGGATATAAGATCATGAAATCATAAGGCACCCTAAAAAGAAAATCTAGATTTTCCTAATAAGGGTGTTGGCTGATGCTTCATGTTAAACCAAATATTTCAAAGAAACTACCTACCTCATTATCAACTAACAGAATTATCCTATATATATTGAATACCTCAAATGAAGTGATCCAATAGCAGTTTAGATAAGAGGATTAATATAGGAATGCAACTAAGTATCCTAATAGTAAATTATCATAGGAAGAATGAGATCCTATTGGACTATGTAAGAAAAATAAAGGGTTTGGAGGTAGCAAATGCCTTTGGAAATCTATCTTCCTTGGAACCAACAACTAACATCAATGAAGTATGCTTATGGAAGTATGGTTTTTGGGGTTAACCTATGGACTAAGTGACTAGTCTTAGAATTTTGGTGTGATAGATAGAATTTTGGTGAGACATATTGAGAATCATGTTCCCTTTTATTTATGTGTTGTGTCTTGTTTTTCTATTCTATTAGCTTTCATCAGTGCTTGTTATGTCTAACTCCTTTGGTTAGTAGAATTAGGTACTGCTTATTCTTATAATTTCTATTTACTTTTCCCTCCTATCAATGTTTGTTTCTATTTCCTTTCTCTATATCTCTCCTCTTGTCCATTTTTCTCTCTTTGTGTTCTTCTTATCTTCTTTTTCTCCATTATGTCTTACCTTATTATGCAAGTAGCCTCCACCTCCTTTCCCTCCTTTTTCTTACAACATCTCTAGGCTATTTATATATTTTGATTATTTTCTATTCTTTATTCCCTTTCCCTCCTATTTATAAAGTGATTTTTGCAAAATAAGACCACCTAGGTTCCCTTTTCCACAAAGTGAAAATCCCCTATGAGTTTCCAAGATTATGGGTTTTGATTGGATTCATCCACTTTTACTTTTTTAATAAAAAATATGATGAGTAGTAGGAAAGTAGATATTTTAGGCCAATAACTACAAGGGGTATATGATTGTGTTGCTTCCAATTAGAGGAGAAGGTGTAACCTACAAATAAAAACTTGGGTATCAAATGTGGTAGAAAATTGGGCTACTAGGGGACTTTTTTGGAGTCCCAAAAGTCCACCATGTAAGATATTTGAGAGGGAAAACATATTGGCTAAGTGCCATAGTTTGCGGGGAAATGAGTTGAGATATGCCTCGGAGAATATTGGGTTGCCCATCCAATCACAAAGAAATTTTGAAAACCCATCATAAAAATACAAAAATTAGCTAAGTGAAGCATTAGGAAGGTAAATTTGTAGTCATGATGCTTGTATCAGACTTAGAACCAAAATAGTATCACTTGACAGAGAAATGGGATGTGTATAGACTCTGAACAATCCTAAATTCCTACCACATATGCAAGCAATAAAATGACTAACTATCAGGTTTGGTGGGGAAATAGATGATCAAGAATTTTTGAGGGATCTGAAAGCTCCAACATGAAAGCACTAGGTGGAGAAATGGATAGTTATTACACTCCACACAAGTTCCAAAAGATCATCAATACCTAAATATTGGTGCAAGTTCCAAAATCCTACAAGGGAATGTTTAGCAATATTTTGGGTCATTATCAGATACTGGTTGATTCCCAAAAGTTTGACCTAAAACCCAATCCTTCATGAATAACATAAAAATCTAGATGAGAAGGAAGGTAATGTAGGTTTGCGGTAGTTGATCGGTAGGAATGTGCTTGAAACTTTTTCTATAGGTAATGGATGGAGTACAACCCTATAGGAGTAGTCAACCTCAAAAATTATCTTACAAATATTAGTTATGCTCTACCAACAAAAACATGCATATGAATATCATGAACTAATAAAATTGTTATATGAGATAGATCAATCGAAGGTTTAGATGCATCGAGCAGACCCTATTTTACCTAACAACCACCTTTTTCCATAAAGTGCATAAAGATATAAGGGATTTATAGCTAGTCTGCCTCCCTAACACAACCACCTTCTATGACTAAGCATCACTCCCCTTTGTAACAAAACTCATTGTAATGTCTATATATACTAATGCAAGGCATTCAAAAGCATCGGCTCTTAGGATTTTACAATCTACATGTAAGCTAGGATTTTGTACATTAATACAAAGGAAGTTGTTGTTTAACCTTTGGTTCAATTTAGTTGTGGAATGTGAATGTATGTGTGTCTACTTATTTCTAATTTTATCTTGTTGAATGCTAATGATGTTAATTTTGCTTTCTATATTCTTGCTCATGATGCATTCACTTTTTTTGGAATTCATAGTCCAATTAGATACCCCTAAATGTGAGTGAAGCATTATTCAGTTGATGAGAAACAACCTAGTTTGTTAGAATGGCATAATATCTTGTGTGTGTTTTGATACAACCTAATACACACCACCATAAATTCTAGCATTGGCTATATTTGATTCCTTTTAGCATCCTTTGCTCGCACATTTAGAAATTAGTCAAATAGGACTTTCCAAAGAACTGACCTTCTCTGGAGATTAACCAAAAATTCTCTTGACAATTAAGCCATTCAAATTTGGTCAAGATCTATAGGCACACAATCCTTTCTGTTAGGCATATTTTGAGACCAAAAGTACCACAATATGATTGTTTGCATGTGTTTGGCTATGCATAAAATGTATACAACTATATATTGTTTATGGTCATACATGTCTAAAGCATGCACTTACATACATGGGGTGTACAACCATATAGATTTATCCCAATCATACATCCTACATAATAAAAATACACTAGCACCTTTACTCATAATTATTCTCTATTGCATAACCCACTCTTTGTGTTCAATCATAGAGAATATCTATGGCATACAATTGATGCATATGATGTGTAGTTAGCCAACCAACATGCATGTTGATGACATCCTCCATTTCAACTAGCTAGTGAATTAGATATGTAGGGATTCAAGTGCTAGAATTGAAAATACTTTCCAAAAATATTTCAAAATATACATTAACCAAAATAATATACAAACAAGGTAGAAAAGTAAATAATATCAACATATAGACAAAAATAGGTAAAGAGATAAATGAAATAAATATATATAAGGGATAAGAGATGGGTACCCATAATCACCCCCACAATCTCACATATAATAGAGTGATTTAATGTATTAGATATTGGTGGGTATTTATAGTGATACAAAATCTCTAATTAAATATTAACCTCAAGTTGATACAACCATAGAGGTGGTTTAACAAATATCACTAAGGGTGAATACATAAAAATTGCATGTAGAATTTGAAGAACACAAGATTATATTGAGAGGGGGGTGAACAGTATAAGACCACTTTTTACTTTTTTCTTTCTCAAATAATATTATCCAATATATCAATAGCAATATCAATAGCAGTAATAAAAGCAACACACAAATCACCACACAAAATAGAAACACCAATTTAACGTGGTTCACCCAATGTGGGCTACTCCATGAAGAAAATAATTCATTAAAATTTTCTCAACAAATATCTTGGGAATCCTTCCCTATTACAATATTTATGGACCTTTGTCCAAATGAGACACCAATACCCTAATCAAGTTTGTGGATACTGATCCATAGGAGACACCAATATTCTTTTCTATTTTGTAGGCACCAACCCATAGGAGACACCAATCCCATCTGTTGGTTTGTGGATATCTATCCATAGGAGAAATCCTCCTCTGCTCTTGCTGGTGATCCTCTAGAAGACTACTGTCTCCACTACACTGGCTTGTGTATCTCTCCCCACTAAAGATCTTTGTCCTCACTCAAAATACTTTTGTACTCACTACCCTAGCTAATGGATCTCTATCCAATGGAGACTACTATCCTCTACTCTGTCACCTCCAAATCTTGCTCTCAACTCTACTCAATATATATCTCAAATATGCACTAAACACTATCCTTCGATCTAGCACAAATATGCTCACAAGTCTATCTCTGGTTTGGAACAAATCTATCCTCAAATATATCGTTAATCCTTAACACAAAGCTTGATCCAATCACAAATCAACTCTGCTAGATATATCTGAATCCTTAACTCAAAGCTTGAAAAAATCAATCAATAAAATTTGCTCACAAGTATTCTCAAAGACTTACCTCAAATCTATCTACAATCCTCTCAAGAAATTGATCAATATGCTCTCAAATATTATCTAAGACTTACCTCAAGTATATCCACAAGTTCTCTCTAGAACTTGATCAATCTGCTCATCAAGTCTTCTCTAAGACTTACCTCGAATCTGTCCACATGTTCTCTCTAGAACTTGCTCAATCTACTCAATAAATCTTCACCAAGATTTATCCAATATGATTGTAATCTTCCACAAAATCTCACACAAATTATCCTTAAGCTTTCACAAAAGCTTACTCATTTAAGTCATTAAGGCCTCTCTAGGACTTGCTCAAATATTACCATAAGCTTTCACAAAATCTTGCTTCACTCTGTCCTTAAGGCCACTCTAGGACTTACACAAATCTACTCACAAGATTTCACAAAATATTATTCAAATCAATTGCAAAAATTGCATACAAAATTCAACTTAATCTCTTTCAGAAACCTCTTCAATCACATAAACAAGTTTCACTCATAATATTGTTTAACTTAAAAAAACATATAGAGAATGGTTAGAGACTCAATATGTTTCACACTCACAAAAACACTCAATCACTTCCAAACTTCTTTTTCAAATTAGTTTAGAATAAAGAACAATTTGTTTCATAGAAATTGAACTATCACTCCAATACTTTCAATCAATAATGCTCATCCAACTTCAACCAACCATTCACTAAATGAAACATAACTTGCTTACTAACCCTAAACAAGTGTTTCACTTTACTTCCAACAAATCACACTTGAATTAAGATAATTCTAGTTTCAAATAACAATGATACTCATGATCTTTCAACAAACCTTATCTAAATATAGTTCTCAACTTCACATAACAATGATACGCATGATAATTCAACAAACCTTAGCTCAATATAGTTCTCAACATCACATCACAATAATACTCATGATATTTCACAAACCCTAGTTCAATATAGTTCTCAACTTCACATAACAATGATACTCATGATCTTTCACAAACCCTAGTTCAAGATAGTTCTCAATTTCACACTCAAATGTTCTCACAAACATTCACCAATCTTGTACATGAAAATTCACTCAGACATTTCCAACAATACTTATCAAATTGACATTTTCACTCAAACTTTACATTTCACAACATTCAATCCAACAATATTTCACTCATAAGGAAGATGCACCCATACCTTTTGTTTTGATGGAGATATGTCTTCAAAACTTGTCTTAATCACAATCAAGTCCTCTTTACCAATTTCAAGGTTAGATATCAGCAGTCTATCTCAAAATCTCCCCTCAAATATTTTTGAATAATTATTTCACCATACAAAATTATTAAATCTCAAATACACCTTATAATCTCCAAACTTAAAAAATTATTAGAAAAGATTCAATTAATTCACTTTCACAATAAATTCCTTTATGCACCTTATTTCTCCTTTCAAAACAATTATCACAATGTAGCTTTATTTTAAAATACAAAATATAATATTCCTTGCATACCTTATCACTCCTACTTTATAAATTCTAACCACCAAAATAAAATTAAAATATTTTAATTTTATAATCCCTTATATCTCC
Organism: Wollemia nobilis; assembly: GCA_028583015.1. Classification (NCBI taxonomy): domain Eukaryota; kingdom Viridiplantae; phylum Streptophyta; class Pinopsida; order Araucariales; family Araucariaceae; genus Wollemia; species Wollemia nobilis. Next base: position 61,068 of record JAQPPZ010016272.1, on the reverse strand, counting down.
CTCAATAACTCACAAACCACCTTTTAAATTTCACACTATGCAATTCATGAATTATCAAAACCTTTGTCAAATTAAAATTGTGAGAAGCATATATTAATTTTATTATGCCCAACAAAATGACCTCAGTGAAATTCGAACACGTGACCTCGCCTTTCCAATGCCCTAACACAAAGTGTGTCCACCAATTGGGTTATGTGTCTCCATAGAATTAAAAGAGCGCACATATTTCTCTTATGGCTTATCTCTTCTCTAACTCGACATAAACAAAAAAGCCTTCCCATTTGCAAAATATGATCACATGAATCAAACCCGTGATCTCACATTCACAAATGTCTTAATGCAGTCCTCCTCTACCACTTGTGCTACCAATCATCTTGAAACTTGGTTGGCACTCCCCTTCTATCTATTGCCACGTCTTCCCTCTAGCACTTAACACATGTGAATCTTCTTCTCCTCCTTTAATGAACGTAGGTGCATGATTTTTAGAATTTGGGAATTTACAATTCATATGGATGATTTTAATAAATAACTTTTCCCCCTTTTATACCATATGCCATGTTGTCCAACACGTCGGCAAAATTAGGAAATTTTGAATTTAATTCGAATTTAATATTTGAACTTTTGGCACCTTAATTAATTATTTAAATTTAAATTTTAACCTATGGTTAAAATATTTAAATTTAAATAAATTAAACCATAGTCTTCAAAAATATACCAAATGGGTTTTTGAGGATTTATGATTTGATAACTCCTTGTCCCTTGTTTTTCTTCAACTCAATTTGTAACCTGAAATATTATTATATTAAATGTTATAATATTATTATTTCCTTTTAACTTGCTTATCCATCCTTGGGATTTCCTTTTAAACTACTTCTCCTTCCTCGGGTATTTAATCTATTTAGGCATTTTTAGGCATATAATATTTAAAATAAATATTATATCATATTCCTTTGAATCTCTTCCTTGCCTTGTGGAAAACCATATAATGACATTAATGATGATGAAACTTGGACATCAACCTCTTGACATCAATGACAAGAAAACTTGCTCATATTTCCAACAGGATTAAATAGAGACATATGAAGGCTTACATATAAGAATGATCATAGTCCTACATATAAAAAAATACTTGTAGGATCACATACAAAGTGACAATATGATTACCTAGGAAATTATTGAAGGATTTCATAGCACATTTCCATGTGCTACATTAAGAAACACCCATCGGTACTTCATTGCTATCAACTTTGGCCTAACAAGGTTAGGTTATAAATACTTTAACACCCCTATATAATTTTAATTAATGGAAAAGGGAGAAAATATATTAGATATGGTTCATCTCCCCCACAATGAATGCACAAATATATATTTCTATCTTCTCTTTCCAAAGTTTGATGAACTTGATCAACCTCTCAAAAAAAATGAAGTAGTAACACTACCTCCTAAATCAATATGTTGAGCTTCCTATGAGATGGTATTCAAAGCGAAATTTGATGATAAAAACTTTTACTCCAATCTAAATAGAAATCAACTCAATCCTAAAGCAATAGTTAGGTCCCTTACTTAAGAATCCAATGGATATAAAGGGCCCATAGGAACAAGGTGTACCTGACATTGACCATCCAAAATGTACTTCTCTTGTATCCTTACCAACCACCATGCCAATGGAATTTTGGATTTAGAGATAAAACCCTCTATGATATATCAGAAATATAAATATAGAAAATTAAAAGTTCTCACATATAGCACAACTAACCAATCACTAAACCAATAAGCTTAGTTAGAGTTACATATTTGGTGCTCCTTTAAGACATCAAAAAATTAGTTTTGTGATAAAATTTATGAGAGGAAATGATATTTGAATATGTTAACTTGGTAAATAAGGTTTTTAAACCATACATGAGCTATATGCAAGAAAATTTTCCAACTTCCATGGTTTTCCCTAGACAACCATTGTGTAATTGAATGAAGTTGTTTTATTTTTTGCTCTAATATCATGTTTAAATTCATAGTTATTTCTATAAATATTCTAAAACATACACTTACCATAATAATATATAAAAAAAAAGGTATAAAAATTAAATAGAAGAGCATATAAATGAAAATAAAGAAAAAGATAATTGACACAAATAGAATGAATAGGAGATCTCACAATATCACACATCATAAACTATCTAAATGGATTATTTATTGGGCTATATGTATGGTGATACCAAATACCTAATTAAATATTAACCTCAATATAACATAACCTAAATGAATATTAAATTACAATATAGTAAATCTACTAAACCCTTTAATCAAGGTTATCAATAATGTTGGTTTAACCAGTATCACTAAAATTGAATACATCAAAACTACCTATAGGGTTTGATAAATATACCCATAGGCTTACATAAAGATGCATGTAAGCTTACATAGAAGAATTCTCATAGGATTACATAGGAGTATGCCCATAGGATTACCTATAGAAAGGCCAAGAGATTACATAAATAATTTCCAAAGGCTTATATAGAACTTTCTTGTAGGCTACATCAAGATCATCTATAGGTACTTCATTATTGTCGGCCTTGGCCTAGTAAAGTTAGATTATAAATATTTTAACATCAAGATATATTAGGTCTTAACGTTTGCAATTACATTCTTATTTTCTTATTAAAATTGGGGTTTCATTTTTATTATAGTATTTTTATTTGCTTGTTTTATTAGATTTGTTGCTATAATTACACGTTAAAATTATAATCTATTCATGGCCAAGGTTGATATTGTATTATTTATTGGATAGGCCTAAGTTAATTACATTTTACAATGAATTATTATTTGTAAAATTTTATTATGATAATATTATAGGTTGTGGTTAACTTGTTATGGTAAAACCCACTTTATAACTAGGGTAGATATAGTATCAATAAAAAAATCCGGATGTAGAAAAAATAAAAACTGACAACCTTATAGTAAAACCATAATAAAAATCAACCAACTTAAGCTAATTTAATTCTTGAAAAATAAATTAAATAATATAAGTTAAACTAACAAATCTTATGTTGAATCATTATAATAGTATCATTTTATAAAGCAAAAGATTGGACTTTTGATTTTAAGTACCCTATGTAAGTGCAAGAGGTATTTTATCTTAGATATCGAACCTCTAACATTCTCATTAAAAATTTATTGAATATTAAGATTTTGTATAAGAACACAGGGGTTCCATTGTATGATATTAAATTATTGTATACCATGAAGTGATACTTTTTTATATATGATAGATTTATGCCTATGAAAATATAGTCTTTTCTATGATAGAAAAAAAGTGAAATAGTGCAATTGAGACTATAGTTATGTGGTGCTTCTTCCTACAACAATAATATAATAGGTTTTATGACATGAAAACCTCAATGATTTAATGATTTGGTAGAGAACTCAGACTAGAAAGGTGTAGGGGTTTGATAGAGATAGGCTATTGACTATAAATACTTCCTATACAAAAATCTTAGTTAAGTGGATTAAACTATTGTTAATAATAATGTAAAATGTAAAGATAGAAAATAAGAGATGAGAGTGAGGAGCATAACTAAATGGATCATGCATAAGAAAATTGCTATAGTCCTAAAATAATTATCTGGTACAACCTTGAGAGATGTTCTTATCTTAGCAAGAACTTGCTATGCTAAAATAAAATCACCTATTAGATAAGGTCTTTGCTATTGTGAAAGATGTTTCCTACATTTGAAAATAATTTTTCGCTCTTAGATGATCATGTATCAAATTTGGCATGGTTTCACTATTGCAAGAGATGATGGATTGGAATCCCCTAAGCTTTTTAGAAAGACATGGATCCCTTCAAGGATACCCTAGAAAATATACTAGGAGAGAGATGTTGGAGAGGTAGCTAGTTGCATGGCTTGGATAAAATTGATAAAAAGTAATATTAAGAAAATCCAACATGCAAAGGGGGATGGAGGATGACATAGAAGGAAAAAATGGTATGTTCTTAAGGTTTTATTTCAAATCAATGCATAGTTAAGGTGGTGGATGTAATCACCACAATTAGATCTAGATTTACCATTTTTATTAGTCAATGATGCTAGAATAAAGAGTGCTAGCAATGCTAAATATCCCAATGTTAGTGCCATAACTATTGCCAGTGTGACTAGATGAGAAAATATAAAATTTGACATATTGGCAAAAGCACACCTAAGCTATCAGTAGTGCCATCAGTACTAACACTTTTGATATGGTGCTTTTTATTTTATAGTAAATGTACCTTAGTTTGGTTTTAATATTCTTGATTTTACTAGGATTTCCAATAGGTTAGGTGATGCATTAATGGTAATTTTTAGATATGTGATGGCATGCTTAAAATTAGGTGTCTACATTTTCTGTTTTTGATGTATTTGCAAATGATAAATGTGTTAAAAACTAACCTTCATAATCCAGTTTTGAGATAGATATTTGATGTTGTGTAATATTCATCATATAGGATGATTGATTAACTTTTGATTTGTTGATTATTGATGATGTTAAATTTTTGTTTCAATATCATTATATATTGTCATGTCTTAGTATACCCCTCAAATTTCAAAGGAAAAATTATGTTTGACTAAGGAAACTTGACTTGACCATGATGTAATTGGTATAGTGATGAAAGCATGTAATAAAATAGTAAAAACAAGCTAGCATGGGATAGGTTAAAATGTATAGGGATGGAAAAAAATGATCAAGAGATTTAGACACCTAATTGAAATAGATATTTTTATGATATAGAAGAAAATACGACCACATTAGGTAGACAAAATGAAGCCAATGATAGTAGGATGACTAGGTCAATCTTAAATAGACAACTAGATATTTAAATCAATTTTATTTTTTATCTTGAAAAGCATACCTAACATAAATGATAGTGTTTTCACACATTGATAACACTATTATATCAATATTTCTTTGACTAGTGGTATTTTTTATTGTAGCAACACTTTTTCCATCAAAAAATACTTTTGCTATGCTAACATTGATTTTGTTGTATAGATACACTTGTCACTCAATGACACTTTTGCATTCTAGTGGTGATTTTGTAAGGATGGTGTTCTAAAGTTGACTTTGATGATAGGTTTGATATACAATGGGACTTATCAAGGGGTTAGGTTATGGTTGTAGGAAGGGATTCAAATATTATATTGTCAAGAGCAATGACCACATGCCTTAGAGATGATTTTGAATCTATTGGACTATACATATTATGATCTACTAGTGGTAGTGGGGCTATAATATATAGCCCTAATACCAAAGGATGAGTTTAGTTGAGCATTACTAATAGCCTTAGCTCAATTTTAGTATTCAAATATGAATACCTTCCAGTTACCCTATCGTTAGCTACCCATTATGATCAAGAATGTCTAGCAGATCCTCATAGTTTCCATCATAGGAGCTCTAATTTATAAGATCAAAATATAATAGCAGAGCGTAGAGTAGCTCACATGAGATTCCTATTTTCTATTTGTGTGATCTAGTATAAACATCAAATCTTATATGATGGTGGGAAAATACATAGATACATAGTTTTTGTTGGAAATATTAAACATTATGAGTTGTCATTGATGTCAAAGGTGCATAGTCATTGATGTCAAAAGGTTGATATCAAAAGAAGGAAAGGCAAGGTTCATCTCAAAGCACTTGGGACAAATTTCTATGTAATTTAATAAAAGGTTTAAAGACCCAAGTTTAAATCACAAGTGACTAAGGCTTAAAAGAGATAATATTATAATATTTTAATATTAATATTTGGGATAAAATATTTGAAGACAAAGGTTCAAGTGTTGCAAGGGAAATTAAAAAGTTTATTATAACATTTTTGTATTATAATTTAAAAATTATATGGGTTGGGCACCAATGTGTTCAAAGGTTTCAAATGAAATTTTAATATAAGCGACGATGTCAAGAAAGGAGGTGAAATCCATATAAATATGGATTAAAAATTATTAACATGGTAATATTTTTTATTAAGGCAAATAGATATCCCTCGTGCGCAAGTATGCGAAATAGAGAAGAGAGAAGAAAAATTTCCAAAATAGAGAGGACGATGCAAATAAGGATAATATCATGGGAATTTTTTCTCAAGTGGGTGATTGGCCTAGCGGAAGTCTAGGCAGAACTAAGATGCAGGGCAAGCATGAGGTCTTAGGATCAAAACTCAGCAGTGATGTTTTTCACATTTTTTTGAAAGAGAGGATTCATCGAAAGGTTTAAAATATAAATCATGCATATACATTCCTGGACGGGCAGCTGTCCTAGAAGAAACCCAAGCAATGCCAAAGAATAGGCAGGCATGAAGTGTCGAGGTCGATTCCCACCTCCAGCAATTTTGGTAAGTATAAAAATTAATATTTTTTTTGCTAAGGTTGAATCATTAGGATGCATAAGTCATTTTTGGTCATTGTGCGCACTATTTGACTTAGGGAGTCATAAGGGCTATACGTTTTTTTTATTTTGGAAAATGTTTTAGAAGAAAATTAAAAAAAAGAAAGAAATTGCAATATTTTAAGGTGTTATTTTTTATATGCAAAAATGAGGAGTGATAAGGTGTATTAGTGTTTAATTAATTTGGATTTTATATTGTTGATATATTGTATTGGATATTTAGAAAGGAGAGATAAGGTGTAATTTGAGTATATTGATATTTGTATTTTGGCACACATTTGAAAAAAAGTTTTGTGATTATTTTCAAAATAAGATTGGCTAACCTCTTGAAGTGGAAAAAATAAAATTTATTTTGAGATAGGTATTTGAGGGCACATCTTCATCAAGAATTTTGAGGTATGGTGGTTCACCTCATTTATCTAGGTGGTTGTGCTTTGATAAAGTAATTTTGAGATGGATTTAAAAGGGTTAATTGGTGTGCATTGTTTGGAAATATTTGAGCTAGGATTTGTGAAATAATTCGTGCATTATTGATTGATGAAATTGGAAACACTTGTGTTAGGGTTTTTAATAAATTGAGCATTCTTGTTAAAAGAACTAGTGAAGAATTTGGGCATTGATGTGAGTGACATTGAAAGTGAATGGAAAAGTGTTAGAGACTAGTTTTGTAGAGCAATTTGTGCATTATTGTGTTTGATTATTGAGAGTAAATTTGCATAGTATAAACCAATTTTGTGAAGCGAAGTTATACACTATTTTGTTTTTATTTGAAAGGGATTTGCAAGAAGTAGAGATTGGATTGGATGAATGCAAGATTTATGAATTTTAAGAACATATTAGGTATTTGATAGTACATATCATTATCTACATGTTCAAGAGGTTAAACAAATTATAAGTAGAATATGTTTGAATTTCCTAGTTAGAGAAAGCATTTCTGAAAGAGATATTAACATTTATTGTATACAAGATTTAGGAATATTTATATAAGAGATATTAACATTTATTGTATACAAGATTTAGGAATACTTATATAAGAGATATTAACATTTATTGTATATTAACAAATTCTTGTGAGAATACTTGAAGCAGGTTTAAGGCAGATCTGAGAAAGTCTTGTGAGAAGACTTGAAGCAAGTTTAAGGTAGATTTGAGCAAGTATTCTAAGAAGACTTGAAGAAGGTTTGAGGTATAAATGAGCAAGTCTTATGAGAAGACTTGAAGCAAATTTGGGTAGAGATAGAGCGGGTTTGAGATAGATTTGTGCTAACCTTGTAACGAGATTTGGTATAAATTTAGATAGAGATAGAGAGAAATTTTAAGGCATATTTGTGCATGTAATGTGTGCATATTTGGATAGATTTGTGAGTAGATTTGAAGTATATTTGTTCTACCTTTGTAATGAGGTTTGATGTAAATTTGGACAGAAATAGAGATCATGTTTGAGGTTGATTTTTTCATGTAATGTTTGCAAATTTGGACAAATGTGTGAGTAGAGTTGGAGTATATTTGTGCTACCCTTATGATGAGTTTTGGTGCAACTTTGAGATATATTTGATAGTAGGCTTTGGAGTAGACCAGAGCATAGGGGATAAAGTTCTCATGTGGAGAGATATCCACAAACTAGAGTAGAGGATATAGATTTATCTTGTGGAGAGAGATCCACAAACTAGAGCAGAGGGGATAGAGTTCTCCTATGGAGATATATCCATAAACTAGAGCAAAGGGAATAGAGTTGTCCTGTGGAGAGAGATCCACAAACCAGAAAGGGGATAGAGGTCTCCTATGGAGAGAGATCCACAAACCAGAAAGGGGATAGAGTTCTCCTATGGATAGATATCAAAAAACCAGAGCAAAGGGGATAGAGTTTTCCTGTGGAGAAATATCCACAAACCAAAGAGGTGATAGAGTTCTCTAGTGGATAGAGATCCATGAACCTGAGTAATTGGGGATTGATATCTCCTTTGGATAGAGGTTCATAAACATTGTAATAGGGAATTGGTTCCAAAGAATTTTTTTGATAAAATTTATAAGAAATATTTTCTCTGTGGACGTAACCCACATTGTGTGAACCACATTAAATCTATGTCTATCATGTGTGTGATGATTTGTGCATTGTTTTTTTATTGCTATTGATATTGCAATTGATAACATTGGATAAAATTGTTTGGGAAATAAAATTAAAATTTTTCCTTATACTTTTCACCCCCCTCTCAATATAAGCTTGTGTTCTTCAATTGGTATCAAAGTGGGTTCCTTCAGAAAATTCTAACAACTTGAAGGAAGATATTACGAGAACACAGATGGTATCTCAAAATGGATCTTCAAAAAATAAGGCTCCATTTTTTTATGGGAATAATTATGTTTTATGGAGTATGAGGATGAAGACTTACTTGATAGCACAAGGATATGAAACATGGAAATATATTGAGGATGGGTTCACACCTACAACCTTTTTTATCAAGTTTGAATTTATGTTTGAGTTCGGCACTCTTGAAGTTTGAAAGAATTTTGACATGTTTAAAAATTTAGAAGATATTTGATATATTATAAGTGTACATATATCATTTCAATGTTATGTAAATAAATTAGTAACTAAGAAACTCAAATGGAAACTCGAAACAAACATTAATAATTCCCTTGTCATATATTTCCAAGCTTTTTAATGGTGCTATTTTAAATAGTTTTTATTTTTTTTTTTTTTTTTTTTTATATCTATATATATATATATATATATATATATATTACTTTCAAACTTTAAATATAAAATTTTATGTAAATGTATTAAAATAATGTAAACCTACTTTCTACATTTTTAATATAAAACTTTTATTTATATGTATCAATATATATATATATATATATATATATATATATATATTTTTTTTTTTAAATGTAAAAAATATTTTCTTTAATTTATTATTTATTTAAAAATATATAAATTAAATATGAGAACATTCATATAAAACAATAAATCACAATAAATTTATTTAACCTAGCAAAACTACTAAATTACATTATAGAAAAAAAATCCAATGCAATTGCAGAAGCTACAGCTCATAGAAACACACATTCGATTATTGCTAAATTCTCAGCTTTTTGGATGTTGTAAATGTTTCCAAAAATAAAATATAAATAGAAAAATATCAAATATAAATGTGAAAGAAAAATTTTGTGCATGTGTGCATTGCCCAATTTTTTCTTGCCAAATTTAGGTTTAAAAAAACTTTTGAATATGCATGCATTTTCCCCTTACCACCATGCATTTTCCATTTCATATCTGCATTCCCAACCTATTTTATACCTAATTTGTTTTGGCCAAATTTAATGTTTATTGGTCTAACTTATTTGATAGGGTTTTAAATTCAACGAATTTCAAAATTTGTCTAAAAACTTTGATGAATTTTATAACTAGACCTACATCTACTCCTCCCACAGATAAGTATGGTAAGCAATTACATGTGAATGCCAAGTCTATGAATGGAATCCTAAGTGGATTACGTGGATCAGAATTTTTGAAAGTTATGCAATTAAAATCAGGAAAAGAGATATGGGACAAATTGAAGCAAACATATGAAGGAGATAGCAAGGTCAAGTTGGAAAAACTGCAAAAAAATAGAAGGAGGTTTGAAGAGTTGAATATGGAAGATGAGGAAGATATTGCTAGATAATTATTTTGTGTTGATGAATTTTTTAATACCATGTGTGGACTTGGATTCAAAATTGAGGACTCTAGAGTTTCTCAAAAAGTATTGAGAACACACCCTATAAGGTATGATGCAAAGGTTTCAGCTATAGAAGATATGAAGGATATTGATAAGTTAACTATGGATGAGTTACGTGGAATTCTCATAGTTTATGAGATGATAACAGAAAAAAATCATAATTACAAGAAAGGGGCAGCTTTCAAAGCTTCAAAGAAGACAAAAGATAAGAAACTAAAATCAAGTTATGAGTCAAGCAGTAATGAAGAAGCTAACTATGTGAGAATAAATAAGGACTCAATAAAATAAAAATATATAAATACTATGAAATGCTTTAAATGTGGTGAATTTGATCACTATGCATCTAATTATCCACAAGTTGGAAGTAGTAGCAGTAAAAAGAAACAAGATTATAAGAATAAGGAAGAAAGAAATTTTAGGCATGAAAATAAAATAAGTATGGTCAAGGCAAGCATGAAAATAAGTTCTTTCAAAGGTACAAGAAGAGCTTCTATGTTAAAAATGCAAGCAATGCTTTAAGTGATAGTGATGAAAGACTCCCAGATAGTGAAGAAGAAGAGATTCTATTTTTGGAAATAGAAGAAAAAGGAAACACTCCTCTTGAAGATAAATTAGAAGAGTATGAAGATGATCTTGATGACCTAGATATAGGTTTGAAAAAATAAAAAGTAGGCATTGTTGATCTAGAAGAAGAACTTGTTGTTTCTCTTAGAGAGATTAAAAGAGTTAGAAAACAAGATTCAAGAAAAAAGGCTCAAGTTTAATAACATGAGGATTAAATAAAAGCTTCTACAAGACCTCACAAGCTCAAAAGCTAAGGCAAGGAGATTTAAATAAGTCATGGTGTAAAATTTAAAGGTAAAATATTTAGAATATGAAATATTAGAACATGAAGTGGTTTCTCTAAGGATGGAAGTGAAATATTCTAAGGATAAGCTACACAGTTTTGGGAAAAGTTCAAAAATTTGGATAAAATTATCAATTCACATTGATCTTCATTTATCAAAATAGGACTTGGTTTTGAAGAAGGACAAGGGAAATTATTAATAGAAACTTCTATATGTAACTCCTTTATCTCACAGTATTCTCTTATTCATCCTATTAATAGTTACGGCTCTTTGTTTGGTCTTTGACTGATGAGTTTCAGTTTAACCCCCACTCGATGCTTTCACTCTGTAACTAGCCCTGTAACTATTGTTGATGCAGGAGAATCCAAGGTTAGCAGAGCAATCTAGCATCAACCAAAAATTTTCTAAGTATTTTGAAAAGAAAAATATGTGTCACGATATCGTGACACAAAAAGTGTCACGATATCGCGACCAAAACAGAAGATAGGGAAGTGATGGATAAAATGTCGCGATTTCGTGAGATGTCACGAAATTGTGACCAAAACAGGGAAGCAAAGGCACAGAGGACCGAAGGTCACGAAATCGTGACATGTCACGATTTCACGACCAAAGCAGGGAAGCAAAGGCATGGAGGACCGAAGGTCACGAAATCGTGACATGTCGTGATTTCGCGACCAACACAGGGAAGCAAAGGCGCAGAGGACCGAAGGTCGTGAAATCATGACATGTTGCGATTTTGTGACCAAAGCAGGGAAGCAAAGGCACGGAGGACCGAAGGTCACGAAATTGTGACATGTCACGATTTTGCAACCAATGTAGGTAGCAAATGCGCGAAGGACCAAAGGTCACGAAATCATGACATGTCACGATTTCACGACCAACACTGGGAGCAAAGACGCAGAGGATGGAAGGTCATAAAATCGTGACATGTCACGATTTCATGACTGAAACTAAATAACGGAGGCACGATTGAAAAATGGCACAATATCACGACAGGTCATGATATCATAGCCAAATGAAAGCGAGAAGGCATGGAGGAAGGAACGTCGTGATATCATGACATGTCGCAATATCACGATCAGAACAGGGGAGAGAAGGCATCGAGAGGAATTGTCATGATATCGCAACACGTCGCAATATCGCGACCAAAAGAAAAACACGCACTCTAAGCTTTCATAAAAGCGTCCCTTCGTGCACAGCAAGTTAGCAGTAGTGAAGCAATAGTTTCAGGGGAAGATTCCAACAGGCATGTTGGCCACTCACGCAGGATATCTAGAGACGCATTTATAGCAACTAATAGCAAGCAGTAAATCGAGAAGAAGTTTTCGTTGGAGTATGGCAGCCAGTCACGCACCTCACCTAGAGTCTCATCAATGCAACTTTTCAGTATTGTTCCAGGTGGCAATTGCAAATCGTGGGAAGTTTGAAAACACAGAGGATCAGTAACTCGATAAAAATGCAAGGATTGTAATGAGAACGGGTTGGCAAAATGGCAGATTGCTGTATATTCTTTGTAAAATTATTTCGAAGCTATTGGATAAGAAATTTGGCTCTTGTTACTTTGTTTCCTGTATTGTCTTTAGAATTGTTCTCCACCAATTATTCTGACTTCAGTTCACTGTTCTTATTTTAGCTGCATGATTTTTCTTTGTAACTGCACCTGTAAATGACGTACTGACTTCAGTTAACTCTTCTTATTTTAGCTGCATGATTTTATTCTGCAACTGCCCCTGTAACTGTCGTATAACTTCAGTTAACTGTTACATATTTTATTTTGACTGTGTTCTCTTCTTAGCTCGTGCTAAAGCGACCTGTCACAAAATTGTGACACTTCTGCCTCTTTGTACTCTTCTCAGCTTTCACCTATGAAAACACAACATGTCACGATATCACGACACTTTCGCCTCCTTGCTTCTTTTGTTTGCTTGTACCCACGAAAACACATGTCATGATATCGTGACACTTTCGCCTCCTTGCTACTCTTCTTGGCTTGTACCAGTGAAAACACAACATGTCACGATATCGTGACACTTTCACCTCCTTGCTCTTCCTCTTTACTTTTGTCGCGATATCGTGACACTTCTGCCTTCTTACTTTCTCTCTCCTCCTTTAGTCGTGAAAATGTGACATGTCGCGAAATCATGACACTTTCTCTCCTTTGCTCTTTCTCTTGCCTTCGGTTCACAAAAACCCGACATGTCGCGATATCATGACACTTTTTCTCCTGGACTCTCTCTCTTGCCTTCGGGTCACGAAAACCCGACATGTCACGATATCGTGACACTTTTTCTCCTGGACTCTCTCTCTTGCCTTCGGGTTGCAAAAACCCGACATGTCACGATATCGTGACACTTTTTCTCCTTTGCTCTTTCTCTTGCCTTCGGGTCGCAAAAACCCGACATGTCGCGATATCATGACACTTTTTCTCCTTTGCTCTTTCTCTTGCCTTCGGGTCGTGAAAACCTGACATGTCGCGATATCGCGACACTTTTTCTTTCGGACTCTCTCTCTTGCAATATGTCACGAAATCGTGACACTTTTTCTTTCGTACAATCTCTCTTGCAATATGTCGCGAAATCGCAACACTTTTTCTTTCGGACTCTCTCTCCTGCAATATGTCGCAAAATCGTGACACTTTTTCTTCCATACAATCTCTCTTGCAATATGTCGCGAAATCGTGACACTTTTTCTACTTGCCTCTCTCTCCTGCAATATGTCGTGAAATCATGACACTTTTTCTACTTGCCTTTCTCTCTTCCAACATGTCGTGAAATCATGACAGTTTTGCTTGCTTGCGCTTTCTCTCCGAACATGTCGCGAAATTGTGATAGTTTTGCTTGCTTGCGCTTTCTCTCCGAACATGTCACGAAATCATGACATTTTTGCTTGCTTGCGCTTTCTCTCCGAACATGTCACGAAATCGTGATAGTTTTGCTTGCTTGCGCTTTCTCTCCGAACATGTCATGAAATCATGACAGTTTTGCTTTCTTGCGCTTTCTCTCCGAACATGTCACGAAATCGTGACAATTTTTCTTGCTTGCGCTTTCTCTAAGAACATGTCACGAAATCATGACAGTTTTTCTTTCTTCTCAACATGTCGTGATATCGCGATAGTTTTTCTTTCTTGCCAACATGTCGCGATATCGCGATAGTTTTTCTTTCTTCTCAACATGTCACGATATCGCGACAGTTTTTCTTTCTTGCTCAACATGTCGCGATATCGTGACAGTTTTCTTCCTTGTGATTTTCTTTTGATTTTTAGCATATGGGCCACTTCGATATTTTGGAGAATCATTGTACATACTCTGAAGAACCTCTTAACTCCTATCCACTGCATCAACTGATCTGTCTAACTGTGTTGACAACAATGACAATATTGTTCCTGCACCTTGCTCAACAATCTCCCCCTTTGGAATTGTTGGCAACACACATGCAATTTCCTGTAATTCTTCTCCCCCTTTGACAATAATACCAAAGGGCTACTGCAGACTCCCCCTGAGTCCATGCACAACATTCTCAGGCACAAATTAATATAGTTAGCAAAAATTACAAACATGAGCAAAAATATAATCAAATATATAAATGCTCCCCCTAAGAATGTGATCCCGATAGCTAGTCAGTTCTTGGGAAACATGACCACTCCCAATTTATTGTGAAGGTACTCAAAAAATTCCTTGGGCAGTGGTTTTGTGAAGATATTCGCTACTTGCTCTATAGTTGGGACAAAATCCAACTTAACCTCACCTTTTGCAACTTTCTCCTTCAGAAAGTGATATCGCATAGCAATATGTTTTGTGCGAGAATGTATAATCGGATTCTTTGAGATGTAATGGCAGGGTTATCACATTAACTAAATTGGCTCATGGTTAATGCAAGATATTTAGGTTTGTTTCATCATAAGACCTACGTACAACATGTTGTTGCTGCAATATATTCTCGCCTCTGCTGTGGATAGGGAGACCGACTCTCGTTTCTTATCGTGCCATGCGACCAACCTGTCTCCAAGATAGAATGCACCTCCACTGGTACTCTTTCTATCATCGACACATCCTGCCCAATCTGCATCTGAATACACAATAAGGGTGAAAAGGCTTGTTTCAAATCTGCTTAACAAGATCACACATAACTTCTCCAATCTCATAGAATTATAAAGAGAATTGTTAGAGACTCAATATGTTCTATACTTAATGCTCAATCAATATATCAACTAAATCTCATAGAAGCATAAAGAGAATTGTTAGAGACTCAATATGTTCTATACTCAAATCCCAATCTCAACTCAAATCAATCTCATAGAAGCATAAAGAGAATTGTTAGAGACTCTATATGTTCTATTCTCAAATCTCAATCTCAACTCAAATCAAGAAAATAGAATAGTTTATTTTATGGAACTTGAACAACCGCATGCATCCAATCACTTGACTAGGCTCAATAAACTCTACTTCAAGCTTCCCATTTAAAAACGCTGATTTCACATCTATCAAAAAATTTTCAAGTGACTCACACTTGTACCAACTTTTGTCCAACACTGTATCAACACTGCAATTTCTTGCCAACTTTGTCAAGCATTAAACACTACCACAACACCAACCAAATCCCTTTTTTACATTTTCAACTTGGTCTATATTTTCTACGATCACCGCTGGTCACACCTTACTTTCAATTGTTCGAATCAAGAGACAACATTTTGTCAAACACTTCACGGCCAACTATAGTGCACCTTACTCAAACTCATACTTCTGGACCTTGGATAGGTATGATTCACAAAGCAAAGTTGCTCATCTTGATGAGCTTAAACATGAATCAATAATCAGACTTCAATATTTTTCACCACAACGTCATAATAGATCTAACAATCTTCACGTCAATGTGTAGTTCAAATACACACTGCTTTTATCGAAACACATATATGTGGCTAGGGCAACATTCTTTCACTAACCAAATTATCTGAACTGTTATAATCCTTAACTTTGGAAAGTGGCAGTAAGAACCATCAATAGTACAACAATGACATATAGCAATACTATCAATAATGACAACTCTCAATTTAATCACAACCCTTCACGACACTTCCACAAACAACTACATGAACTAAAAACACACTTCGACAACTATACGACAACTTCCCTGACTACTTGCCTTTCATCCTCAGGTAATCAAACAAATACATAGGAGCATTAAAATGAAACTTCAAGATTGCTCCCCCTGAGGATGTGCTACCTGGAGTTGCTTAGTGCAATAGCGGAGTAGTCTCCTTCAGTCCAAGGAGACACGATTTCCTTTCTTCTACCTTTCTCCAAACCTTTTTGAACTTGGGCTTGGATTTTTAAACTACATCCCTGTTTTGCACCTTTTCATGAAATCGAACATTTCTCTTGTGTGGTTGTCTCTTGTGCATCCTTGATGAATGATTATTTTCCTTTCTTTTATGTACATGATTTATTCCATGTCTGTGTTGCGTTCTTTGCTTCTGATGAAATCTACTGTCTTGCCTTAGATTAGATACAAAAGTTCTTGGACAAGACCTTGCTATGTGCCCATGACCATTACATTTAAAACATTGTACATAGTGTTCACTCAGAAATGCAGATGTATTTCTACCAGCATAACTCTTTGATTTATTATTCAATCCACAATAAATTGCCTTGTGACCATACTGGTTGCATTTGAAACAATAGCCATTAAAAGTATTATTATGAATAGAGTGAGAGTGATAGAACCTCTTTTGTTGTGGTTGCTTTGCTATAGATCTCCTTTGATATTTTCTTCCTTTTGAAGATTCAGCTTCAAAATTTTCTTGCTTCGATCCTTCAACAATGAACTTCTTCTTCTCTGAGAGTTGGAAGATGAAGGTTGTTCAGCTTCATATCCAAGACCACGCTTATCCGTGGAGCTTCTTTGTTGGCTTATCATTTTATCTAGCAACTTTGTGCTCTTCTCGAATTTGAGATTTGTATTGGCTTCTTCTAGTTGTTTCTTCAATAAAACAATCTCTTCCTTTTGTTTGCAGCAACCAATCTCTTTCTCATTGATCTGTGATCTGAGTGTTTCTTCAATCCTTTTGGACTCTTCTACTTGTAGCTTTAGATCACTAATAACTTTGTTAGATTCCTCTTCACGTTTGCTACATACATCGTCTTTATCATCCAGGCGTGACTTCAAGGCTTCTTCTATTTTCTTGGATTTCTAAATTTGTAAGAGGAGATCTTCAATAATATCCCCATATTTTTCCTATTTCTTGGATAGTCTTATATTCAACTCTTTAAGTGCAGCGATCAACTCACCTTCATCACATACTTTAGAATTCACACCTTCAACATTTTCTAGTTCAATTTTCTCTTCCACAGGAACTGAAACTGACTGAGATACCCTTTTGGAGGAGGATCTATTCTTCTTACCCATTGCGTACTAATCCAAGATCAACCCTAGCTGATTTAGCCTGACAAGGGAAACTGGCTCTGATACCAATTGTTAGTCTCACAATGACACTGAGAGGGGGGTGAATCAATGTGGCTCTTTAAAACTTAAAAACTTCAACTCTTAAAGCCAAAACAATGAAATCTTAAAACCACATAAAGCAAATATAACAAGAGAGCATCACACAACACAAGATGTACCGAGGTTCACCAGTTTTGGCTACTCCTCAAAAATTGACTTTTTGGACTCCCATCCAAATCCAACCTTTGCAAAATATCAATTTTACAATCAATTTACCAGCACCCACTAGAAGGAGCACCAACCCCTAATTTATCTGCACCAACAAAAAGGAGCACCAACCCCTAATTTATCTGCACCAACAGAAAGGAGCACCAACCCCTAATTTATCTGCACCAACAGAAAGGAGCACCAACCCCTAATTTATCTGCACCAACAGAAAGGAGCACCAACCCCTAATTTATCTACACCAACAGAAAGGAGCACCAACCCCTAATTCCAAGCACCAACTTGGACTGCAATTTTGAAACTATAAGTTTGACATAAAAATGCCTTCGCTTGTACAAGACCCTGATTGGTCTATTGCTAACCCAACCTCTCTCGCTATTCACCAAAACACCACACACTCTTACGGCTCTACTTACTACACTTTTATGACCCTCTTACAACCCTCTTGTTGCGCTTCTTACTGCATTCTTATGGCTCTCACGGCTCTGCTTAACGCTCTCTTACGACACTCTTCCTACCCTCCTTTTTGTAGCACTTTCACTCTATTCAGCAGCACTTCCTCTCTTTTTTAGCAGCACTTCCTCTCTAGTTCAGAGCAACCAGTAATTCTTCACGTAGACCTCCTTTTATAACAAAGTTCTGACTCTATTTTTAACTTCCATATTTTTGCATGCAACTTATTAATAGAAACTTCTATATGTAACTCCTTTATCTCATAGTATTCTCTCATGCATCCTATTAATAGTTACGGCTCTTTGTTTGGTCTTCGACTGATGACTTTCAGTTTAACCCTCGCTCGATGCTTTCACTCTGTAATTGGCCCTGTAATTGTCGTTCTAACTTCAGTTCACTATTCTTATTTTAGCTGCATGATTTTTCTCTATAACTGCACCTGTAACTGATGTACTGAACTTCAATTAACTCTTCTTATTTTAGCTGCATGATTTTATTCTACAATGGCACCTGTAACTATCGTATAACTTTAGTTAACTGTCACATATCTTATTTTGGTTGGGTTCTCTTCTTAGCTCACGCCAAAGTGACCTGTCGTGAAATCGTGACACTTCTACCTCTTTGTCCTCTTCTCGACTTTCTCTCACAAAAACACATGTCGCGATATCGCAACACTTTCACCTCCTTGCTTTTTTTGTTTGCTTGTACCCACGAAAACACATGTCACGATATCGTGACACTTTCGCCTCCTTGCTACTCTTCTTGGCTTGTACCCGTGAAAACACAACATGTCACGATATCGTGACACTTTCGCCTCCTTACTCTTCCTCTTTACTTTTGTCATGATATCGCGACACTTCTGCCTTCTTACTTTCTCTCTCCTCCTTTAGTCGCGAAAATGCGACATGTCACGAAATCGTGACACTTTCTCTCCTTTGCTCTTTCTCTTGCCTTCGGTTCATGAAAACCTGACATGTCGCGATATCATGACACTTTTTCTCCTGGACTCTCTCTCTTGCCTTCGGGTCACGAAAACCCGACATGTCGCGATATCGCGACACTTTTTCTCCTAGACTCTCTCTCTTGCCTTCGGGTCGCGAAAACCCGACATGTCGTGATATCGTGACACTTTTTCTCCTTTGCTCTTTCTCTTGCCTTCGGGTCATGAAAACCCAACATGTCGCGATATCGCGACACTTTTTCTCCTTTGCTCTTTCTCTTGCCTTCGGGTCGCGAAAACCCGACATGTCGCGATATCGTGACACTTTTTCTTTCGGACTCTCTCTCCTGCAATATGTCATGAAATTGTGACACTTTTTCTTCTGTACAATCTCTCTTGCAATATGTCATGAAATCGTGACACTTTTTCTTTTGGACTCTCTCTCCTGCAATATGTCATGAAATTGCGACACTTTTTCTTTCGTACAATCTCTCTTGCAATATGTCACGAAATCGTGACACTTTTTCTACTTGCCTCTCTCTCTTGCAATATGTCACAAAATCATGACACTTTTTCTACTTGCCTTTCTCTCTTCCAACATGTCATGAAATCATGATAGTTTTGCTTGCTTGCGCTTTCTCTCCGAACATGTCATGAAATCGCGATAGTTTTGCTTGCTTGCGCTTTCTCTCCGAACATGTCACGAAATCGTGACAGTTTTGCTTGCTTGCACTTTCTCTCCGAACATGTCATGAAATCGTGATAGTTTTTCTTGCTTGCGCTTTCTCTCCGAACATGTCATGAAATCATGACAGTTTTGCTTGCTTGCGCTTTCTCTCCGAACATGTCATGAAATCGTGACAGTTTTGCTTGCTTGCGCTTTCTCTCCGAACATGTCATGAAATCGTGACAGTTTTGCTTGCTTGCGCTTTCTCTCCGAACATGTCATGAAAGTTTTTCTTTCTTCTCAACATGTTGCGATATCGCGATAATTTTTCTTTCTTCCCAACATGTCGTGATATCGTGACAATTTTTCTTTCTTCTCAACATGTCGCGATATCGTGATAGTTTTTCTTTCTTGCTCAACATGTCGCGATATCGTGACAGTTTTCTTCCTTGTGATTTTCTTTTGATTTTTAGCATATGGGCCACTTCGATATTTTGGAGAATCATTGTACATACTCTGAAGAACCTCTTAACTCCTGTCCACTGCATCAACCGATCTGTCTGACTGTGTTGACAACAATGACAATATTGTTCCTGCACCTTGCTCAACAATCTCCCCCTTTGGAATTGTTGGCAACACACATGCAATTTCTTGTAATTCTTCTCCCCCTTTGACAATAATACCAAAGGGCTACTGTAGACTCCCCCTGAGTCCATGCACAACATTCTCAGGCACAAATTAATACAGTTAGCAAAAATTATAAACATGAGCAAAAAGATAATCAAATATATAAATGCTCCCCCTGAGAATGTGATCCCGATAGCTAGTCAGTTCTTGGGAAACATGACCACTCCCAATTTATTGCGAAGGTACTCAAAAATTTCTTTGGGCAATGGTTTTGTGAAGATATCCGCTACTTGCTCTGTAGTTGGAACAAAATCCAATTTAACCTCACCTTCCGTAACTTTATCCTTCAAATAATGATATTGATACAATATGTTTTGTAAATAAACATCCAACGCGTACAACATGTAGTTGCTTGCAATATATTCTGCCTCTATCGTCGATAGGGAGACCGACTCTCATTTCTTATTGTGCCATGCGACCAACCTGTCTCCAAGATAGAATGCACCTCCACTGGTACTCTTTCTATCATTGACACCTCCTGCCCAATCTGCATCTGAATACGCAATAAGGGTGAAAAGGCTTGTTTCAAATTTGCTTAAGAAGATCACACAGAACTTCTCCAATCTCATAGAATTATAAAGAGAATTGTTAGAGACTCAATATGTTCTATACTTAATGCTCAATCAATATATCAACTAAATCTCATAGAAGCATAAAGAGAATTGTTAGAGACTCAATATGTTCTATACTCAAATCCCAATCTCAACTCAAATCAATCTCATAGAAGCATAAAGAGAATTGTTAGAGACTCTATATGTTCTATTCTCAAATCTCAATCTCAACTCAAATCAAGAAAATAGAATAGTTTATTTTATGGAACTTGAACAACCGCATGCATCCAATCACTTGACTAGGCTCAATCAACTCTACTTCAAGCTTCCCATTTAAAAATGCTGATTTCACATCTGTCAAAAAATTGTCAAGTGACTCACACTTGTACCAGCTTTTGTCCAACACTGTACCGACACTACAATTTTACTGCCAACTCTATGCAAGCATTAAACACTGTACCACAACACCAACCAAATCCCTTTTTTACATTTTCAACTTGGTCTATGTTTTCTACAGTCACCGTAGGTCACACCTTACTTTCAACTGTTCGAATCAAGAGACAACATTTTGTCAAACACTTCACGGCCAACTATAGTGCACCTTACTCAAACTCATAACTTTGGACCTTGGATAGGTATGATTCACAAAGCAAAGTTGCTCATCTTGATGAGCTTAAACATGAATCAATAATCAGACTTCAATATTTTTCACCACAACGTCATAATAGATCTAACAATCTTCACGTCAATGTGTAGTTCAAATACACACTACTTTTATCGAAACACATATATGCGGCTAGGGCAACATTCTTTCACTAACCAAATTATCTGAACTGTTATAATCCTTAACTTTGGACAGTGGCAGTAAGAACCATCAACAGTACAACAATGACATATAGCAATACTATCAATAATGACAACTCTCAATTTAATCACAACCCTTCACGACACTTCCACAAACAACTACATGAACTGAAAACACACTTCGACAACTATACGACAACTTCCCCGACTACTTGCCTTTCATCCTCAGGTAATCAAACAAATACATAGGAGCATTAAAATGAAACTTCAAGATTGCTCCCCCTGAGGATGTGCTACCTGGAGTTGCTTAGTGCAATAGCGGAGTAGTCTCCTTCAGTCCAAGGAGACACGATTTCCTTTCTTCTATCTTTCTCCAAACCTTTTTGAACTTGGGCTTGGATTTTTCAACTACATCCCTGTTTTGCACCTTTTCGTGAACTCGAACATTTCTCTTGTGTGGTTGTCTCTTGTGCATCCTTGATGAATGATTATTTTCCTTTCTTTTATGTACATGATTTATTCCCTGTCTGTGTTGCGTTCTTTGCATCTGATGAAATCTACTGTCTTGCCTTAGATTAGATACAAAAGTTCTTGGACAAGACCTTGCTATGTGCCCATGACCATTACATTTAAAACATTGTACATAGTGTTCACTCAAAAATGCAGATGTATTTCTACCAGCATAACTCTTTGATTTATTATTCAATCCACAATAAATTGCCTTGTGACCATACTGGTTGCATTTGAAACAATAGCCATTAAAAGTATTATTATGAATAGAGTGAGAGTGATAGAACCTCTTTTGTTGTGGTTGCTTTGTTGTAGATCTCCTTTGATATTTTCTTCCTTTTGAAGATTCAGCTTCAAACTTTTCTTGCTTCGATCCTTCAACAGTGAACTTCTTCTTCTCTGCAGAGTTGGAAGATGAAGGTTGTTCAGCTTCATATCCAAGACCATGCTTATCCGTGGAGCTTCTTTGTTGGCTTATCATTTTATCTAGCAACTCTATGCTCTTCTCAAATTTGAGATTTGTATTGGCTTCTTCTAGTTGTTTCTTCAATAAAACAATCTCTTCCTTTTGTTTGCAGCAACCAATCTCTTTCTCATTGATCTGTGATCCGAGTGTTTCTTCAATCCTTTTGGACTCTTCTACTTGTAACTTTAGATCACTAATAACTTTGTTAGATTCCTCTTCACGTTTGCTACATACATCGTCTTTATCATCCAGGCGTGACTTCAAGGCTTCTTCTATTTTCTTGGCTTTCTAAATTTGTAAGAGGAGATCTTCAATAATATCCCCATATTTTTCCAATTTCTTGGACAGTCTTATATTCAACTCTTTAAGTGCAGCGATCAACTCACCTTCATCACATACTTCAGAATTCACACCTTCAACCTTTTCTAGTTCAATTTTCTCTTCCATAGGAACTGAAACTGATTGAGATACCCTTTTGGAGGAGGATCTATTCTTCTTACCCATTGCATACTAATCCAAGATCAACCCTAGCTGATTTAGCCTGACAAGGGAAACTGGCTCTGATACCAATTGTTAGTCTCACAATGACACTAAGAGGGGGGGTGAATCAGTGTGGCTCTTTAAAACTTAAAAACTTCAACTCTTAAAGCCAAAACAATGAAAGCTTAAAACCACATAAAGCAAATATAACAAGAGAGCATCACACAACACAAGATGTACCGAGGTTCACCAATTTTGGCTACTCCTCAAAAATTGACTGCTTGGACTCCCATCCAAATCCAGCCTTTGCAAAATACCAATTTTACAATCAATTTACCAGCACCCATTGGAAGGAGCACCAACCCCTGATTTATCTACACCAACAGAAAGGAGCACCAACCCCTAATTTATCTGCACCAACAGAAAGGAGCACCAACCCCTAATTTATCTGCACCAACAAAAAGGAGCACCAACCCCTAATTTATCTACACCAACAAAAAGGAGCACCAACCCCTAATTCCAAGCACCAACTTGGACTGCAATTTTGAAACTATAAGTTTGACATAAAAATGCCTTCGCTTGTACAAGACCCTGACTGGTCTATTGCTAACCCAACCTCTCTCGCTATTCACCAAAACACCACACACTCTTACGGCTCTGCTTACTACACTTTTACGGCCCTCTTACAACCCTCTTGTTGCACTTCTTACTGCATTCTTATGGCTCTCACGGCTCTGCTTAACGCTCTCTTACGACACTCTTCCTACCCTCTTTTTTGTAGCACTTTCACTCTCTTCAACAACACTTCCTCTCTTTTTCAGTAGATCTTCCTCTTTAGTTCAGAGCAGCTGTAATTCTCCACATAGACCTCCTTTTATAACAAAGTTCTGACTCTATTTTTAACTTCCATATTTTTGCATGCAACTTATTAATAGAAACTTCTATATGTAACTCCTTTATCTCACAGTATTCTCTCATGCATCCTATTAATAGTTACGGCTCTTTGTTTGGTCTTTGACTGATGACTTTCAATTTAACCCCCGCTCGATGCTTTCACTCCATAACTGGCCCTGTAATTATCGTTCTGACTTCAGTTCACTATTCTTATTTTAGCTACATGATTTTTCTCTGTAACTGCACCTGTAACTGACGTACTGACTTCAGTTAACTCTTCTTATTTTAGCTGCATGATTTTCTTCTGCAACTGCACCTGTAACTATCGTATAACTTTAGTTAACTGTCACATATCTTATTTTGGCTGGGTTCTCTTCTTAGCTCACGCCAAAGTGACCTGTCATGAAATCGTGACACTTCTGCCTCTTTGTCCTCTTCTCGGCTTTTGCCTACAAAAACACATGTCGTGATGACCCGGCGCTCGGAAAACACATGTCACGATATCACGACACTTTCGCCTCCTTGCTACTCTTCTTGGCTTGTACCCGTGAAAACACAACATGTCGTGATATCGCGACACTTTCGCCTCCTTGCTCTTCCTCTTTACTTTTGTCGCGATATCACGACACTTCTGCCTTCTTACTTTCTCTCTCCTCCTTTAGTCACGAAAATGTGACATGTCACGAAATCATGACACTTTCTCTCCTTTGCTCTTTCTCTTGCCTTCGGTTCGTGAAAACCTGACATGTCACGATATCGCGACACTTTTTCTCCTGACTCTCTCTCTTCCTTCGGGTTGCGAAAACCCGACATGTCATGATATCACGACACTTTTTCTCCTAGACTCTCTCTCTTGCCTTCGGGTCGCAAAAACCCGACATGTCGCGATATCATGACAATTTTTCTCCTTTGCTCTTTCTCTTGCCTTCGGGTCGTGAAAACCCGACATGTCGCTATATCGCGACACTTTTTCTCCTTTGCTCTTTCTCTTGCCTTCGGGATATCGTGACACTTTTTCTTTCGGACTCTCTCTCCTGCAATATGTCACGAAATCGCGACACTTTTTCTTCCGTACAATCTCTCTTGCAATATGTCACGAAATCGTGACACTTTTTCTTTTGGACTCTCTCTCCTGCAATATGTCGTGAAATCGTGACACTTTTTCTTCCGTACAATCTCTCTTGCAATATGTCGTGAAATCATGACACTTTTTCTACTTGCCTCTCTCTCTTGCAATATGTCACGAAATCATGACACTTTTTCTACTTGCCTTTCTCTCTTCCAACATGTCACGAAATCGTGACAGTTTTTCTTGCTTGCACTTTCTCTCCGAACATGTCACGAAATCGTGATAGTTTTGCTTGCTTGCGCTTTCTCTCCGAACATGTCACGAAATCATGAAAGTTTTGCTTGCTTGCACTTTCTCTCCGAACATGTCGTGAAATCGTGACATTTTTTCTTGCTTGCACTTTCTCTCCGAACATGTCATGAAATCGTGACAGTTTTTCTTGCTTGCGCTTTCTCTCCGAACATGTCATGAAATCGTGATAGTTTTGCTTGCTTGCGCTTTCTCTCCGAACATGTCATGAAATCGCGACAGTTTTTCTTTCTTCTCAACATGTCGCGATATCGCGACAGTTTTTCTTTCTTCCCAACATGTCGCGATATCGTGATAGTTTTTCTTTCTTCTCAACATGTCGCGATATCGCGACAGTTTTTCTTTCTTGCTCAACATGTCGCGATATCGCGACAGTTTTCTTCCTTGTGATTTTCTTTTGATTTTTAGCATATGGGCCACTTCGATCTTTTGGAGAATCACTGTACATACTCTGAAGAACCTCTTAACTCCTGTCCACTGCATCAACCGATCTGTCTGATTGTGTTGACAACAATGACAATAATGTTCCTGCACCTTGCTCAACAATTTACTCCCACCACAAAATTAATCACCTCAAGGAGAGGACGTGGGGAGGGGACTGAGCTAAGAGTATTATTTTTTGTATCCCCAAAGGAGTCCCTTTGTCATTGATGTCAAAGGGAGAGAGGTTTAGTAAGAGGGATCAAATTTGGAATTAAATGGTTGTAAAATGAATTTTTAGAAAGGGTTGCCATCAATGACAAAGGGGGAGATTGTTGGAAATATTAAGCATAATGAGTTGTCATTGATGTCAAAGGTGTATAGTCATTGATGTCAAAATGTTGATATCAAAATAAGGTAAGGCAAGGTTCATCTCAAAGCACTTGGGACAAAGTTCTAAGTAATTGAATAAAAGGTTTGAAGACCCAAGTTTAAGACCATGGTTCAAAAAGAAAGCAAGTTTAAATCACAAGTGACTAAGGCTTAAAAGAGATAATATTATAATATTTTAATATTATAATATTTAGGACAAAAGTTTTGAAGACAAAGGTTCAAGTGTTGCAAGGGAAGTAAAATTTTTTATTATAATATTTTTATATTATAATTTAAACTCAATATGGGTTGGACACCAACGTGTTCAAAGGTTTCAAAAGAAATTTTAATATAAGTGCCAACATCAAGAAAGGAGGTGAAATCCATATAAATATGGATTAAAAATCATGTATCACAGGGGTGTATTATTCCTAGTGGGGAGGTGATTTCTAATACTTAATATGGTCAATTTACTAATCCCAACTTTTTTACCACATCGTATGACCATACGGTCTCTAAAACTCCTAGTTTGCACCCAATGAACAGATTGTACGGAAGCCAAATCGACACATCGTACGATCCAAAATCATATAGTTATGGATATTGTACAATTCCACCCTTAACAGGTCCTTCATATTTAGTTTTTCAAGCTACCATACACATTTTTGTAACCCAACAAGTCGATTTCCCAAAACTACCAAATCGGGTAAGTTTCTTCCAATCGCATAAACTGCCAAATCGGGTAACTATATTCTATACGATTTGTACAAACTTTGGTGTACGATTTGTATGGAAAGAAGGTACATTCAAGTGTCAAATTGGATATTATAATGGATAAATCTCTCTCAAATAAGTTTTTTAAGGGTTTAATGTGGTAATTAATCCTTTTCCAATAACATGTAAAACATATCAACGGGGTTTGAGAGAGTTGCAAATCCAATGGTGATGCCCATAAATAATACAGTAGGGTTAAATACATATTATTTAGGATTAAAATAATTCCAAATCATTCCAAAAAGATCCACCAATATTTTTTCAATGCATTATTTCACCATAATGCATAAATTAACCAAAACACTCAAACATAAGTACATGCAATAGACCTAAACCATCAATTGATATTCAACCATTCTATAATCGTACTACATGTGAGAGAAACTATGAGTTCTGATTAGTATTCATTCATGTTCAGTAATGACATAGAATCATTCTCTCAAAGCATAGTCTAACTCCTAACACTTGCTATATTAACTAGAAGAATCCAACTCTATCATATTATAACCAATATATGTCTAGACCATCAAAATTGAAAATGGGGCCTTATATAAAATTTCCTAGGCTTTTACAAAGTAGTTCCTAAGGCAATTAGTTATTTACAACCACACATTCATAACATAATACATTAATTAAGACTTTTACTAAGTCTAACACCTTAATAATCAAATACATGCACAATTACAACTTGAAATTACATTTCCTATGCATTTCACTTCATTTCATTGTGCCTTGTACGATTTGTCATTACCTTGTATGTTTTGCCTTCTTGGATGTATGGTTTACTACTACCTATACGATTTACAAAACTTTGTCAAAACTATCAAAATTAGGCAAATCCATTTATCACTTCTAAGAGGAGGATTTGTCGCCTACATTTGCCCTCCCCTTTACTTTGGTTGGTGTCCTCACTGACTCATCCTTTTGTTTTAGTCACACTTCATAATCTACAACCACCACTTTCAAGTCATCCACTTGAGATTGAATAATTGCATGTTCATTCTTCAACTTGGTTGCATAGTTCTCCATTTCTATTGGTTTCACCCCATGGTAATTGGCTTTCTCTTTGGTAGTCTTCAGGAGTTCCCTCATTTTATTTTTACAATCAGTGGAACTTTTCTTTAGCTTCTCCTACAAATCAGCTTCTATTTGAATTGCCACCTAAAGCTCCTCATTATTTTCTATAATGGTCTTTAGGTAGTGGTCAACATCAACCTCCAAGGCACAAACAATATCTTCTCTGGCCTTCAACCAAGAATATGTCATTATATCTTTTGTTGTCCTTCGTAATCTCTTATATCTTCTTGGACTATGCCACCATTTGGTCATATGTTTTGGCCAAATGTATTTTCACCTATTCATCCTTTGCTTTGATTTCAGCCTGTAACTCCTTAATCTTGTCTTCTGCCATTTGTGAGACATGTCGCTTCTCTTCTTCAAGTGAACTAAGTCTGGCCTCAAAATCAACCATGGTGCTTCAAAGTTCTTCTTCCGATTTATTTATTTTATCCTATGTTATAGCCTTACACTTTTGTAATTCTTCCTCCATTGCAATTATTTCCTTTTGAGTGGCTTCCCTCTCCTCCTTCTGAGCTTCCTTGAGCTAATAAATTTATTCCAATATGATGCTTAACCATTTTATCCAATGTGTTAGGAAGTTCAACTTCCTCAAAGTTATATCCAATATTGTAGTAACCCTCTTGTGTTCCAGATCCACTATATTCATGGGATAATTCAGATTATTGGTTCTATCTAGGTATAACCTAGGATGTTGCATGTATTTGGTTCCCCCTCTTTCTGGCAAGTCGTATCTTCCCAACATCATGGTTTCCTCTTTCCTACGTAACTTCCATGGGTGCTATACATGAATTTTTGTAATTCTCTTTATACACTCCTCATTTCTCATCCATTCTATTATCTTATCCAATTCGAGAGACACTTATTCCTTCCACATATTCAATTCCCCCACACATCCAATACAAAACTATAATTTGGCACTAGCTATGGAATTTTCTATCTGAGAGAAGAAACATTCCACATCATATTCTACTCTCCGTGCTACCTCCTCAATTTCAATCTTGCCAAACCACGGTACCTTTATAAGGTAGCTTGTTTGCATTCTTCGTAGTTCTTCATTTGTAGGATTTTGTTCTTCCTCCTCTTCCATGTGGTGGCTAGAGATTCCCCCAAGCTCTAGTAGTTCTCTCTCTGTATTTATATTTTCTCTCGATGGAGTATATTCTATTGTCTTCTCCCCCTCCACATCATATTCTATATTCATAATATCCTACTCATATTGCTACTGATCTATTGATTTCTAGGCTTATCTCTATTTAGTGAATCCCACCTGTTGCTCTTCAACCACCTGCTCTTCTTCCTTATTCTACTATATCTCCATCGCTATGACTTTTTTATCAATAGGTTCTTCTTGTTCTTGTGATTCTTTCACCTCTTCTTGCATATCACATGGATTATTTTATTTTGTACTTTCCCTCATCACAAATTTGAAATGAAGCTTCTTATTTTTTCCATACTCTTCCTCTAAGGCTTCCACTCTCACTTTAGTTTTCTCCTTTTCCTCCGGAGTAGTGGCTGCCACTTCCTGTGCTATCTCAAAATTTTGAAGAGTCTAAAATTTCAAATTTATTATGTTGGAAGATTTTTGTGGATTCCAGCATCTTCTCTACTTCTTCCCAATTCCACTCATGTAGATCCAGATTCTCTGAGTCTAACTATCTCTTTTCCTCTTGATGATACTTCTACATAGTTTTGATTTGATTTTATAGAGTGGGATTTTTTGCCATTCTTTACCATTGTCTCCTTGTCCTTATTTGTATTGGGTTGGATTGCCTCCCCATACTTTTCCCCCTTTCATGAACTAATGGCTACTCCTACTACCATTTTTGAATTGCTTATTGCTCTAGTCCAGGTTCCAAATTCCTAGGCCTTTTTCTCTAGGGATATCCATCCTCATCATCCAAATAAGTATCCTCTTGTACCTCAACAACCTATTGTTCCTTCTTTTTTTGAGACTTCTCTCGAGTCTCCTTCTGGACTGGTACTAACTTTATCCACCTCAAAATGGTTGGTTGTCCTGCTCTAACATTCCTAGGTTCTATCAAACCTATAAAGTGGATTCCCATTTCTATAACAACATTTAATAACAATCCAATGGCATGGAATGTCATTTTGAAATTCTTCAATCTTTTCATCAGTACTTCATGTATATTCCTTTTTATATAGGTATCCCAATGATACTTGATCCCTTTCATGATACCTTCTACATACAGAGCCATCCATATTGGCATATTTGTAGCCCATGTATCTACTAATAGTTGAGCCATTATTTTTTTGGTAGATAAGGTCCTATAGCATTAATACTAGGTTTTACAGGTTGACCCAAAACCTTTTACAAAAATCAGCCTAGGGTTGTTGATGAACATGTCCTTACTAGGGATCCTATATATATAAAATCTACTCATCATCAAAGCCATTACATCCAGTAAGGTACATAGCCTATTATCAAAAATAAACTTCCCATACAATATTTTGGGTATACCATGATAGTCGATCCATCATAGTATTCATAGCACATTGCCAATTGTTCCCCTTCAACTAGCTCTACTTAATTCCTTGAGTCCCTACACCCGAGATCTTTGCATCAATCAATAACTTCACATTGATAAGTGAAGTTATGATTCAATATGTCTCAATCGGATCAACCGACTTCTTTATTATCTTTGTGTCATATTCTGGTAATCCGAATGCCTTCCCGAATGCATCCATCATAAGTTCTATTCTCATCAACCTCTTGCCCACATTGACAAATGTAGTTTTGGTTGTAGGATTAAATACCTGAACCATTTACAACATATAGTTGTAGAATAATCTCTTTTGGTGTGGTGGAACTTGCGCTATTATAGATACATCAACTTCCTCAAACTATTTTCTCTAGAGGTGGTTCTTATTTTTTTTATTACTCCACCACCTTCTACATGTTTCTCCTCCATGTTGTACAAATGATATATACAAAATTTCCACCTGAAATTCCTCAGGTCCACTACTCAAATCCCATCCAGATCTAGAAAATGTACCTCACTCCTCAATTCCCTCCTCAAAATATTTTCTTGTGTCATCCTCTCCTTTTGGTGTCTTTGTGGTTTTCTCCTTCTATTAGCCCTTTAGTACCTCTGACCTCTCCATGATATGTATCTTTTGGAACAAAAATCTACCTTCGGTTAATAGTGTTGCGCCTTAGACTTTGCCAACATTGAATAGACAGATCTTGCTTGAGATCATCTGTCTAGTCTCCAGAGAAGGTTGGTTCCTTTGAGTTTTTTAGAGAAAAAGGGAATAAGAGATAAGGGAAATATAGCCTAAGCTAGAAAATTTTGTCACGGTATAGATTGGACAACAACAAACATTGATGATGCAGATTACTACTTTCAGATATCTTCTTTATAGAAAACATGAATTCCTGAGTGTGACTTTTAGATGTTCATATAAAAGCATGTAAATATCTTTTAATGTTCAAATCTAGAAAAAATATTTATACGTGCACAGTCCAGATTTCAGAATAGATACATTATAAAACTTAGAATGAATAAAAGTTAGAACACCACCAGATACATACACTTGCACACAGAAGTTTTGAAAGCCAGAAGAAGAAATATTTTATTGCTTGTAATCCAGTACATGTACATCAAGCTTGTAAATGTCCAAGAGCCGACCCGTGAGAAAATTTTCTAGCTTAGGCTATATTTCCCTTATCTCTTGTTCCCATTTTCTCTAAAAAACTCAAAGGAACCAGCTTTCTTTGGAGACTAGATAGATGATCTCAAGCAAGATCTGTCTATTCAATGTTGGCAAAGTCTAAGGTGCAACACTATTAACCGAAGGCAGATTTTGTTCCAATAGTTTTTGGCATGCCCTGTGGGACCAGCAATCCCACAATATTGTATAAGTTTTGGTGTTTTACCTTAAGAGCCTTTTTATTTAAAAATATCAAGAAAAACCACCTAGCGACTCCATTGCAATTTAGACCATAAAAGAAAGACCTTGTCTAAAAACCTTATGGTTATATAGCCATATGATAACCAAATCCCGAGCTAGAAACTTTGAAGAACCTATCAAGTTCTTTGAACTACATCTCGAAAGCCTAAAAGCACACCCTGTGCTAGCCGCATGATCAACTCCGCCTGGCACCATTAGCACCTCTTTAACACCCACTGTAGGAGCATCTACAAGCAATCCCATAGCGGTTGTAACTCCTTTAGCAATCATTGTAGCCACCCCTACCCCAACACATCTTGTGTGGAATCAAACTGGCCCTTTGAACTTGGGAACACACCACCAAATTCCATAGGTTGCACTAAAAGCATTACTAACCTTTGACGGAACAAGAAAAATAGAAGATGAGCACTGTTTAGATGTATCATCACTAGAATCTATTTACAACATCACTCAGGAAGATGTAATGGTCAGATTATTGATTATATCTTTGAAAGGAAAGATGCTCTATTGGTATAGAGTGCTTCCCGTTGGATCCATTACTTCTTGGGTAGTACTGGCCGGCCGTCTGGTCGATGAATTTAATATACATGCAGATCCTTTCACATTGTTGAATCAATTCATTGTCATTGAGAGGCATCCACAAGAAGAAATCCAAGATTTCAACATAAGATTTACCAAAACTTGTGATAGAGTACCGCAAGGCCTAAAGCCCATGGAAGAACAAGCTATATGCTATTATTTAAGGGCTTTTGATTCAGATCTCGTGTAACCACTTTTATTCGGATCTATGTAGAGGCAGCAAAGAGCGAAGCTGATCTCATTACTACAAAAAGATATCCATCAAAGAGTCTATTGCCAATTTTACCAGAGCTTTCCCAAGCATCAATTTCTAAACTGCCTATACTCCCATCAATGCAGGCCCTCCCAGCTATAGCCACACCTCCTACATTCCTTGCATTACCAGCTACACCCCTTGCATCATCTCCTTCCAGTGATCAATACACGACCATAATTGATACAATGAAGACATTGTCAAATGAAATGGCATCCATGAAAAAGAGAGAGGCTGAAAGGAATTTTTTGCCAAGGAGGTTCCCTCAGGTAACAAGAGATGCAACACAATCAAGCAATAGGGGACAAGAGAGACCGAGCACGGTATATACAAATGAGACAGTGGAGGCCGAGGAGCCTCCCATTGATTCTAACTTTTGGTGTACTACATGTAATGATCCACATGGGGAAAGTTCATGTATGATACACCAGCATTATGTACAAAGTATAGCAGTTGAAAAGAGTAAAGAAAAAATGAAAGGCCATGTAAATATAATTAGAGAGAAGGACCACAACTTCATGATGCCTATAGTAGAATAGGTTTCAGTTTTGACAAGATTAGGTAAGAAACCCTACAGAGCTTCAGCCATTGAATGTTTCCCATGCTCCCAAGGAAGTTCCCAAAGAAACTCCTAAGGGAAGCCTCCCTCAGGAAAGATAATATCAATTTCCATCCAAAAGTCAAGGGCAAGAAACACACAAAGAATTTATTCCTCGGGGGGAAAATGAAACCCAAGAATAGGCTAGGGAAAGGTTGAGTTTCCCCTTGCTGATAAAAAGGCAAAGAACTGAAGCTACCCAGGGCTACAAAAATAAATATGAAACTTTTTCCAAAGAAAGAGAAAGGATAGTTGATTCACCTACATTTAGTATAGTAGAGGAAATGAAAAAGACTCCTTCTAAGGCAAGTATGTATGATACTCTTCAAATCCTAGGTCAAATCAATCTCCTACAAGAATCCCTAAGAACAATGAAAAATGGAGGTAGGACTGCATCATCTTCAAAAATAGTTCTAACGAACTTGATGTCTGCCACTGGTAAGAACAGACCACCACCCTTTTATTTGTCCCTTCAAATGGAAGGATGGGTTGTCCACAACTGCATGATAGATTTAGGCACTACTACCACTGTGATACCCAAAGCAGTATGTGATATTATGGGAATAGAGTACACTAGGAGCAGCGTAGGTGTCCTACAGTTAGATGGCACTCCAATAAAAATTGTAGGAGTGATAAAGGATATTCCCATACGGTTGCATAAAATGCCTCAGATGACAGTCATACAAGAGGTAGTAGTCGTAGACTTGGATCCCTATTTTGGTATGTGTCTATCCAGAGAGTTCACAACAAAGATAGGAGGATACTTATCCTTAGATTATTCTCATTTGGAGATACCTTTCAAAGTTAGAAGGGTCAAGATTATTAATGAGAAACCATCGATGTTTCATGTAGAAAATATTGATGAAACTAACCGTGTAAATATGATGACTGAAAAAACAATAGAAGAAGATCTAATGGAAGAAATATTAGAAGAGCTCCAAGATGAGGATGATTTTCCTCTACAAAATTTTAATGCCATGATAGAAACATAAATAGGAAACTATTCTATTAAGAAACCAAAAATAAAATTGATACCCTCCCTAGAAAAGGATGGTTCTGTGAATCAATTGTGGAATATTTTCTTTGATGGGGCTAGGTGCAAGAATGGAGTTGGTGCCGAAATAGTTTTGATTTCTCCCATTGGAGAGGAAAAGGTTTTCTATTACATGTTGACTTGGAGTTACTCCAATAACACGACAGAATATGAGGCCCTATGCTTAGGGTTAAGAAAGGCTGAGAAATTGGGAATCAAACAGTTAGTCATCTATGGAGATTCAGAACTTATTGTGAATCAAGTAACCAAGAAAGGTATAAGTAAACAAGATTATTTGAAGCCTTATAGGAACAAAGTGTGGGATCTCTTAGAGGCCTTTGAGGCCCTAAATATAAATTTTATCCCTAGAGAATAGAATACCCACGTAGATTTGTTAGCTTTAGTAGGAGCTAATTTTTGTCTTGTAAGTAATGTTATTCATAAGTCTAAAACTGTTAGAATTATATACAAGCCTTTAGTGCCTGATAAAAATATTTTCTAGCAAGTTTTTGAAAATGATGAATAGATAATGGATTTCTTAATCCATGAAATGAATTGCTCAGCCAACCGGGTGTGCCAAAAACTATTGGAACAAAATCTGCCTTCAGTTAATAGTGTTGCGCCTTAGACTTTGCCAACATTGAATAGATAGATCTTGCTTGAGATCATCTATCTAGTCTCTAGAGAAGGCTGGTTCCTTTGAGTTTTTTAGAGAAAATGGGAACAAGAGATAAGGGAAATATATCCTAAGCTAGAACTTTTATATGGTGCAGATTAGACAACAACAAAGACATATTTATTTACTTCTATCCAAAGCATTTAAACACATTTCCATGCAGAAATTATATAATTTCATATATGATTTCTAATATTTCATTTAACATGCATATATATTATATTCTTATTCCAACAATATGATTTATGTATTGCGAAAGTTCAGATATAAGACCAAAATCAATTTACAATTCAATATTGTAAGTAGAAATAAAGAACATTAAAGAACATTAATACATACACTTGCACGATAAGAACCAGAAGCCAATGGGAGATGTGATTTTATTTTTGCTTACAATATTGAATTGTAAATTGAGTTTGTTCTTATATCTGAACTTTCACAATACATAAATCATATTGTTGGAATAAGAATCTAATATATACGCATGTTAAATGAAATATTAGAAATCATATATGAAATTATATAATTTCTGCATGGAAATGTGTTTAAATGCTTTGGATAGAAGTAAGTAAATCTGTATTTTTTGTTGTCTAATATGCACCATATAAAATTTTTAGCTTAGGCTATATTTACCTTATCTCTTGTTCCCCTTTTCTCTAAAAAACTCAAAGGAACCAGCCTTCTCTGGAGACTAGACAGATGATCTCAAGCAAGATCTGTCTATTCAATGTTGGCAAAGTCTAAGGCACAACACTATTAACCGAAGGCAGATTTTGTTCCAATAGTATCCTCCTCTTCTTTAATTATGAGTACCACACCAATTGTGGGACTCAAACTATCACCCTCGGTACTATCACGTCCATGACTCTCTCGTGCAAGGATCTTGGTGACCGTTCCACCCTATTGGCTGCAACTCTTCTTAACCAATATATGAACTCCTTGGCTAAAATCATTTTCTTGCCATACATTTGGTTATATTTCTACTCAAACATCACCAATTTTGTAATTATATGTTTCTCAAAAAGTATACAATCTATTATAAATCATACAATATGCTTTCCCACTTGCTCCTGTACGGTTTCCTTATCAGAAGCCACCTCAAAATCATACACTATTCAAACTATCACTATTTTATCTTTAGAAAATCATAAAATTACAACATAAAATCATACAAGTATGTACTACTCCATATGGTATTCCTCTCCAACTACTACCCCTCATTGATTCCATATGATTTCGTATGATTTTCTCCAAATGGCTAAAAATAGCCCAAAAATTACCCAAAATCGCATAACCTTTTCCTGAGACCGTACACTCTACCACCAAATTGTACAGTACATATTTTCAAAGCCTTATCCTCCTAAAAATCATGTTTTTCACTTTCCTTCTATGATTTCTCTCTGGCCCAATTGCCAAAATGCCCTCATCTATCTTTTCAATGCTTTTCAAAAGCAATTTTCCAAATTTTCTACACTTGGCACAATTTATCCCCCAAACGATATTTTTTTGTTATTAAATATGGTTTTAGGATCTTCTCCTTCCTTTCCTCCATCTTCTCCCTTTTATTTTTGGCCACTTTTATTAAATTAGGGTTTGTAACTTCTTTTCCCTACAATTTCTCCACTTCGGCTCCAATCCACCACTTCTTCAAACCCTAATGTACTTTTTTTCAACAACTTGGTTTGTATTTGGATGCCTTATACTACAAAACCTCCTTTATTTCTATCTAAACTTGAATTATTCCTTCAATGGAGTCAAACCCTTGCTTTTTCTCCTTTTCCCTCTTCGGTTCGATTTCTTTGAATGCAAAAAGTCCCCTCGAGTGAGTTTAAAAATTGATCACAATTTATTATAGCTTTTTGGTGAGTTTTAATTCCCATATGGTTGTCTCCATTCAGTTGTGTGCTTATCACCTTCGTTCTCCTAAAAAAAATTGAACTCTCTTTTGTACGGTTTAAAAAAATTACTAGGGCAAGCCTTATATTTAAACTATCACCAAACCCTAACCGCTCCAAGCTTTAAATTGCATAATTTTGCATGCATTTTCATCTTTCTTTCCTGTATGATTGACAACTCATCACTTTTCATACGATTTTTAACTTTTTCCCACTCTTTTTTGACAACTCATCGATCCACACATGCGAACATTTAATGAGATGGTTGAAAATCGTACAACGATACCTAAACTTATACACTGTATGACTTAAATCATACATCATGCCTTCTTGTACAATTTCCAATGTACTTTTTCCAATTTCACTTGTACGATCTCTCATTTATGCTTTTTGGCTTCATTGGCTTGTCTTCTTGTGCTTTTTTCATTCTTGTCATCTTCCTTGAGAAATTTTTATCTATTTTCTCTCTTGAAGAGGCCATCATTTTCGGTTTTCAACCCACTTCCTTCCTAATTGCGCCGATTTTTTCTCTCCTTTTTTTTTTTTTTTTTTTTTCCCCCCCCCCTCCTCTCTTTTTTCCTTCGCCACTTGCTCCCTAGGTTTATTCATCTCCACTTGTGATGTTACCAAATTCCGTGGCCTTCCCATACCAAGTGTACAATTTGGAATTATACAATTACATGCTAGAATTATCTCACCTGGTGTCCTTTCCTCTTGTCGCACAGGTGATTGATCCCTTGTTAGAAGTGTCCTTACTACTCTACTATAATTTGAGTGACTTATTTGCCTATATCCTTAGATAAATTTAAGTTCTAGAATTGGTGATATAATCCTTAGTTGTCCTTGGTTTCTTTCATCTACAAAATGCACTCTTCCTCTACCAGAAAGAACTCTCCCATGTGAGTATCTTCCTCATCCTATTCCTCTTGACATTGGGTTTCTCTGTGCCAATGGTGATTCCTCCCTTTGGATTAATCCTATACCACCTACAAATATTTGAGGTCCTCATCAAATTAGTGGTGGTCATCCGAATGGATATTGCCTTGTAAGGCTAGGTAATATTCTTCTCATCTATGGTAACCCTCATAGATTCCTTGTCCAGTTCATATAAGCTAAAGGTGTATCTCCTAACCATATAGGAGTAGGGGGTCATAACCTTCCTCATCCTCTTCCTCCTCTAATTGTAACATCATATTTTCCTTGCTTACTTTGTATTCAAATACCTCCTCCCCTTCTGGGCTAAAACCTTAGGGGTCCTTCTCTGTTTCTCCCTCCTATTGCTCAGTTATCAAGATTTATCTCTACCAAATCAATGTTGGCTAGTGGACTTCTACCTCTTCTTGTGATTGGTGATAATTATTGTAGTGCTATGATTCTATGATCTTCACATGCTAAGTGACATCTCCATATTCTTCCCTCAAAGTTTATTTATGGATATGAAGTTGCCAAGACCTCTCTATATGCATTAGAAAAGTCTATCTCAGAGTTTGAGTTATTTGATTATCTTCTCTATGTTCCACCCAATATGTTGGTAAATTCATCAGTCTCTCTAATATCTATACTTCTTTCCTTTGTCTTATCAACTATCGATAGGCTATTATATATGCTTGTGGATCAAGTTTGGTTTGATGTTCCTGTGATCTCCCTATTTGTTTTTGTGTTGTTGTATATGTTGGGAGATCATGATTATCTCAAGGATTCTAAGGATTTCCTATGCCATTGTCATCATCACTAATTTATGTGCTAGCTTCCCTTACTAACCAAGGTATTCCTTTATTACTAGATTCACTCAAATCCAACCATACATTACCTTGTAATTCAAGTGATGTGGTTGCTTCCTCAATGTCTCTCCACAACATTTATGTATCTTAATTCATCATTTATGGCTCACTTGGTGGTACTTGCAAACTTTTCCTCGTT
This sequence comes from Wollemia nobilis, assembly GCA_028583015.1. Lineage (NCBI taxonomy): Eukaryota > Viridiplantae > Streptophyta > Pinopsida > Araucariales > Araucariaceae > Wollemia > Wollemia nobilis. The sequence continues at coordinate 22,058 of JAQPPZ010016272.1, read as the reverse complement.
CCATACTTTCTTACACTACTTATTTGAGTTATCCCATAATTATCCTAAAGTTATCCTTCTAGCTCTTGTAACTTAGTTGTTCTTTGTTCATCCAATATTTGTATTGTACTATCCAATTCCTGGATGGTTTGTTCTCTCAACCTTACATTATGACCTCACAACGGTTAATATTCTTCCTACAATTGTTGAGTTTGCAGTTGTATTCTTTGTTGTAATAGCCCTATCTAAGCCAATGGAGTAATTCTAGCCAATTTTCATTGATGGCCTCATTCCTATCTTATTTCAAAACTTCCATTTCAAAGGTTTCCACTCTATCTTTGTATCATACTGTTAACTGTATCCTTTTGTATCCTTCAACTTTATGGGATAGTTCTCTATTTTCCACCTAAGTATACATCCTATTTCTATTCACTTGGGGTGCTTCTTATTTCCTTCCCCTATTTATGGGTAATAGTACTATATTTTGATGTCCTCTTTAATTTAGAGGAATCCATTCTTCATCTTCCTTCTTCTACTCGTTCAGTCCCATCCATAAATCTGACATGCACTTGCAATATTCTTCTTTCTCCGGGTCGAGGTGCCAACTCTTGTTGTTCTATGGTTGGTCGTGTCTCCTCCCATTCTATGAATAAGTTTGCAAGTCCCATATCAGGCTCCTCCTTCGATGGATCTGGATCACCTTAAGTCCTTCGTTGAGCTTCTGCTCGTCTTCGTCATTCAATATCTTCTAAAGAAATGAATAAGCATTATACCTTGTAAGGATTCAATTTTGAGCTATTTACAGTGTCAGGTACCTTCATCCCATTCAAGTTCTACAACTTGACTGCTCCATTATTCATTACTTCAACCACTTTATAGGGACCAAGCCATAACATCTTCAACTTACTAGGCTTTATTTCCCTCTTCCCATTAAACTTTAGAACCAAGTCACCCGAACTAAGTTCTAACTTCCTCAAATGTTTATCATGCCATGCCTTCCTTATTTTCTAGGTTACCTCAATCACCCATTGTGCCATAAATTATATTTCATCTAACTTTATTAGTGTTTTCAGTCGCTCTTCCAAACTTTCTTGATCACCCAAGTGATGCTCTATCACGACTCTCAAACTTGGAATAAAGAATTCAACTTGCACCACTACCTCCTATACATACATTAACTAGAAAGGTGTATGATCTATTGTAGGTTTAAAATTTGTTCTATATAACCATAAAATATATGGTAGCCTTTCCTCCCAATATGCTCCCTCTATTCAATTTTTTTTATACAAAGTAGAAACCAAGACATTTTTGGTTGCTTTCGCATGCCCATTAGCTTTGGGATAATACGGACTAGACAATGAGTGCAAAATCATAAACTTCGTTGTTAGTGTTTTGATGATTTCATTGACAAATTTTCCTCCTCAGTAACTCGTTATCTATAGTGGAATACCAAATCTTATGATTACCTACTTGTACAATAATCTCACTATACTTTTTACTGAGTTATCAGGTAACACTCTTGCTTCAACCCATTTTGTCAATTATTCTATTGCTACTACAATGTATCTACACTTCCTTATCTAAGATGTCTTCAATTGTATGATGAAGTCTAATCTCCACCTTTCAAATAGTTCTTGTGGTTGTGATGAATGCAATGGCATAAATTCCATTTTTACTAGTTTTACTGCCCTTTGAAAAGTTATGCATGCTTTCACATACTCTTTTGCATCATTATACAGTGTGGGCCACCATAGTCCAGCTAGTAATATCTTCCTACTTGTCGCATTTGGTCCCATGTGCCCTTCTGCTAAGCCTTTGTGAGCTTCTTTCAATGCTACTTTGAGTTCTTCTTCCATCACACATATTTGTAAGATACCATTGCTTCCCATAGTATACATTAATCCTGCTATCAACTGGAAGGGTGCTGACTTCATATCACTTTATTTTTCTTGGTTGTTATCATTTCCTATGGCAAATCTCCTATGGGAAGATAATAGCCAATCAACTTGTACCATGATGGAAAAACATTGATGGTGAATAATTGTGCATCAGGGAATTCATCTAGAACTCTTGTTCTTGTAGGCTCTCCTGATCATATTTGAGAAAACTTGTCTGCAATGACATGCTTCATTCCAGGTCTTACTACTACTTGGAATATGAACTCTTGTAGGGTGATGATCCACCTACTGATATGTCCTTGTATCACTAGTTTATTTATCAAGTACAACAGAGCTTGGTGGTCTACATAGAAAGTAAAGGGATTCACCAATAGGTAATACCTAAAATTTTGGACTGCATTTACCATTCCCAAAGATTCTCTTTCTATTGTACTATAATTTCTCTCTAGAATTGATAATAGGTGACTAGCAAAGAAAATAGGCTGATCCAACGTAAACTATCCCTCTTGTGCCAAAGCACATCCAGTTGCAAAATTTGAAGCATCAATATGGACATGGAATTTCTTATCCTAGTTTGGGAACACCAAAATATGGTTATTCACAAGCTTAACCTTCAACTCCTCGAAGGCTCCTTGGTGCTCCTCTGTCCATCTAAAAGGAATATTCTTCTTTGTTAATGAATCCAATGGGTAGGATACATGTGCATAAATCCTAATAAACCTTCAATAATATCCCATTGATCTCAAGAATATTTTAAGTGAACTCACATCGTATGGTTCCTCCATGTGTAATATCACACAGATCTTATCAGGGTCCATTTTTAATCCTTTACTGCACACACTGTGTCCTAAAAATTTCCCATATGGTACCATCAGGTATTATTTCTCTAAATTTAATGATATCTATGCATTTTTACACCTACTCATGCATTCAATGAGGATAGGAAGATGCTCCTTGATCTTCCCATAAATGGACCAATCATCCAAAAATTCTTTGAAGTTTCATGTTCCCAATTGGTAAAATATATACAATAAGATGCACTAAAATATAGCTAGGTTATTACAGAGCCTAAATGGCATTCGATTGTATGCATAGATGCCATTCTCCATAATAAATATGGTCTTCAACTTATCCTCCTTAACTATATTGATCTAATTGTAACCCGAGAACCCATCCAAAAATAAATATATCTCGTATCCTACGGCTTCTTCCAGGATAGAATCTGTGAAGGGAATAGAAAAGGGTCCTTAATAGTTACTACATTTGGACTCCTAAAGTCCACACATATTCTGATCTTGTCCACTTCCTTCTTCAAGGTGATCACTATAGGTGATACCTATTCACTGGTTGTCACCCTGAAGATGATTCCTACCTCCATCATATTTTATATCTCTACATTCACTAATGCAACATACTTTGGGTTCATTCTATATGGTCTCCTCCTTATGAGTTGTGCTCTACATATTATTTAATCTTATGGACCCATAAATCTGGTAGTACTCTCTTCAGGTCCTTCTGTGTCCCTTAAAAGATATCCTTATATTCCAAGAATATCTTAAAAGCCACCACTTTTAGTACAAGGTTCCAATAATCACCATAGTGAATCATCCTAGGTTCCTCCTCCATTCCTAGATTGATGTCCACTATTCTAGGTCCTTCATATTCGATATTCTCCAGCTCACTTGTTGCTTTCTCTACATTCTTCGAGTGTACCGATCTTGTATCAATATCTGCATATCCCATTGTATACTCTGTAAAACTTTTTAGAAATGTCCAAACCATTTTATGTATGAAGCATGGTCTCGATATGAATGTTTACCCTCAAAGATAACCATAAAATTTTTAGAGGGTAGTTTTCATATGGATGTTATTCTTTAAAGCATTTTGGAAGAGAAGCAATTTTGAATCCTGATGCCCAATGGATAAGACTCAAATTTTTATGGCTTTGTAAGAAAATCCACCTGGGAGGTGCCAAAATGTAGGCCCAAAAAGGCCACATCCTTAGAAAACATTAAAAATATTATCTAAGGTGTGAATTTTTGATTTCACACAATTTTCAGTGCATTTTGGAGTAGATCCGCAACAAGGGCTTTCTAATCCGCAAAAAAATTAGTGTATTTTACACTTGGAAAAATTCCATATAATTCATAATGTATTTGATAGTGGATTGGTAACGCATTCTGATTCTTCAAATATTTTGGGTGAAGATGATTTCAGTGCAAGGAGAAGTGCAGAATAGCAATTGCTTATTTGTTTTGATATACTCCAAGCAACTAAGTGTCAAAGAGGCTAATTCTAGTAATCTTATAGAGTATTTTGTTTCAAAATGGCAACAAAGAGATGAAAATTTATGCAAGAAGTGTGGATTGGTGACAAAGAAGCATTTTGAATAGACTTATTTTTGTATTGGAGACAAGGATGCATTTTACACTAACTCTAGTGTGGAATAGAGGAAAAGCTATTTTACACTATGGCAAGTGTAGATTGGAGATGAGGGAAGATTTACACTTGCCCAAGTGTGAATTCCCAATTCCGTAAAAGTTTTTAGCAAAGATGGCGTTAGTAGCTTTTGTAATGCAGATTTTTGGTTGCTTCAAAGTTCCAAGAAGAAAACAGAAGGTTGATGAGCAGATTTCATCCCACTTAATTCTTAGTGTATTTTATGCCAGATTGGTATTCCACAGATTCAAAGATAAAAAGGGTGATTTCAACAACTTATAGAAGCAAAAAGGTGCTTTTTTCTTTCCCTACCATTGTACAAAATATGTTCCAAATCAAATCATAGTCGTGCAATGGGGAAGATCAACGATCAAGATTTTACTGATGATTTTGAACTATTTAAAGCCTTTTTCTCATTGGATTCAAACACATCCAGTTTGGAGAGTAGAATCCAAAGCATTAGAGGGTTTTAGAAAACAAGAACCAAAGGTAGTTGTAGATCGACGATGAAGCAAGCTTCCAATAAAAGTTCATGGAGCAGATGCAGTCTCTAACATACTAAACTCCAACCGACGTCAACCAATTAGTGAGTTGCAAAAGCTTTGAGTTATCATGGCAGTCTACTTATAGTGGATTTCCTGGAGGCTAAAACAGTTAGAAAGTTTCAGTAAGAACTCCTTGCTGAGTTTTTGAAAAGCAAATCTTTTTAATGTTCCTTATTATTCTTTAATTTTAAATCTATAAATAGAGGTCGAAACCTCATTTTTTGAGGTTGTCTCTAGTGTGTTACCTGCACTATTGTAAAATTTCATATGAGCTAATGAAATGATCATTACATTGATATTCACCTCAAATTTGTATCTTCATTATCTCATATTGGAGGTTCAAAATCTAGAGTTGCATTTCTGTCAATATTTGAATGGTTAGTTTTTTCTAGTTTATTGGATTACTAACTACTAGGGTAATTGAAATTTACTTCTGATTAGATCTACATTGGTAGAGAGTGTATTTCTATAAAATATGAGTGTTTATTAATTTTATTATTTGGAATATCATTGTTTGGATATTGAAATTGTTGTCTTCAATATTTTTTTACTGTACTTTAATATATTAAGGTTCATATGATTTTAGATAATGTTGATATGAAGTAACTGAAGAACACAAGCTTATACTGAGAGGGGGTGAATAGTATAAGACCACTTTTTACTTTTCTTTCCCAATCAATATTATGCAATGTAAAGATAGCAATATCAATAGTAGTAATCAAAGCAATGCACAAATCACCACACACAATAGAGACACCAATTTTATGTGGTTCACCCAATGTGGGCTACTCCACGGAGAAAATATTTCACTAAAATTTTCTCAATCAATCTCTTGGGAATCCTTTCCCTATTACAATATTTATGGACCTCTATCCAAAGGAGACACCAACCCCTAATCAAGTTCATGGATCTCTATCCATAGGAGAACTCCTTTCTCCTTAGCTCTGACTGGTGATCTTCTAGAAGAATTGTTGCCCCCACTACTCTGGCTAATGGATCTCTATCCACTAAAGACACCTATCCTCACTACCCTAGCTAATGGATCTCTATCCACTGGAGACTATCATCCTCTATACTCTATCACCTTCCAAAGCTTGCTCTCAACTCTACACTAAACATAGTCCTTCGATCTAGCACAAATTTTCTCAATCTCTCTCTCTGGTTTGGCACAAACCTATCCTCAAATCTGCACCAAACTCTATCCTCGAATCTGTACTAAACATAGTCCTTTGGTCTAGCACAAATTTATCCTCAATATTTTGTTCTATTACTAAACATAGTCCTTTCTAGCAAGAATATATCCTCAATTTATCAATTTTATCCTCAAGCCTTAACACAAAGCTTGACTCAATCACAAATCAACTCTACTAGATCTACCCCAAACCTTAACTCAAGGTTTGAACAAATCAATCAACTTAGTTCACAAGTCTTCTCAAATACTTATCTCAAATATATCTTGTAAGCTTCCACAAAAGCTCACACTAATCTATCCATAAGTCCTCTCTAGAACTTATCCAAATCTACTCAACAAGTCCTCACTAGAACTTGTCTAAATCTCATAGAAACATAAATATAATTTTTAGAGACTCAATATGCTTCACATTCATCACAATGCTCAATCACTTTCAATCACTCTTTTAGAAACATACAAAGAATTGTTAGAGACTCAATATGCTTCACATTCACAAAATCTCAATCACTTTCAATCACTCTTTTAGAAACATATAGAGAATTGTTAGAGACTCAATATGTTTCACACTCATCAACACTCAACCTCTTTCTCAAATCAATTCAGAATATAGAACAATTTATTTCATAGAACTTGAACTATCACTTCACACATCCACTTGACTAGGCTCAACCAACTCTACTCAACCAATCACTCAATGAAATAATCCTTGCTCACAAACCCTAGTCCAAGTATATGAACACTCACTCAAAATATTTCCAACAATGCTTATCAACCAATCTCACATAACAATGATACTCATGTTCTTTTCAAACCCTAGTTCAAGTTCTTCACTCAATCAATCACTTCAACAACAATGCTTATAAAACAATATTCACAATAGCTCAACAACTCAATAAGGAAACCTAATCAAGTCCTTTTCACTCCAAAGTTGTTTTCCAGAAAACCAACCAATCAACTCAATCAAGGAAGAATGTGCCCATACCTTTTTGCTTGATGAGAAGTAGACCACACAAATCTACCATAATCATAAACACTTCTTTGCCAAACTCAAGGAGGTTAGATGTCAAAATATTACTCCAATACTCTCTCAAAAATATTCCTTGGACACAAAAATAATCAAATCTCAAATATACCTTATTTCTCCCTTTTAAAATTAACACTCCTCAAACCATACATAAAAATAATTACTTGGATACACCTTATCAACTCCAACTTAAAATAATATCCAACACCACAAAAATCACAACCAATATTTCTAAAACACCTTTATTTCTTTTTCAAACCCTAAAACAAATAATATCAAAAATTTATTTTGCAATATCCTTATAACTCCCTAAAACCTCATATACCACATGAAATATGCAAAAATTAATTTTTAATACCTCAACAACCTTTTTCGACAAATTCGACGCTCAAACTTTAATGCATACCTTATTATCCCTCAAAAAGGGTTTTGGCATGATTCGATCCGCCGTCTCCCCAAGCGCCAAGCGCCTTAGCACTTTGGAGCCCACCACATGGGCTAGAAGCACCCACGTGAAGGAAGTCAACCTTCCTCCCCTTTCTACCTTATCCACTGTGATTTCCAACCAAAACCAAAATGATCCTCCATGGGGATTCGAACCTACGCCTATCGTTGCCCTAATGACTTGCCACTACCATGCTTGCCAACTGTGCTACCAAAATTTGGTGACCAAGGCTCCCTCCTTGGTTGATGATATTATCTCGCCTTCCCTTAGCACTTTAAAAAAACAAAAACCTTTGTTGCACCCTCGATTCGCATATAGTTCGCATAACATGGGATTTAATTCAAAAAGCATTGGGAGTTATGGTAAGGTGGGTAATCCCCCTTTTATACACATGGTAAATGTTCTTCCCACGTCGGCACTTAGAAATTTGATTTCAAATTTCAAATTAATTTTAATAACCCTCCTTAGGGTTAGTTAAAAATTAATATAAATTAATCTTATAATTAATATCAAAATTAATTAATAATTAATTTAAATAACTTTAAGTTAAGTAAATTAAATTATAAATTAATTTATAATAAAAATTATATTAATTAATTTATAATTAATTTAAAACTTCCCTTTATAATATTATAAAAAATATTATAATATTATTCACTTGGGATTTTTGCACTTTAGACCATATCTGACGTCCTGAAATCGGGTCTTGATCAACTAAAACTAGAGAACCTAAAACTGATGCTGCCCATTGAAACTACCACTGAATGGTGCTGAAATCTTGACATCAATGACCACTCACTCTTGACATCAATGACAACTTATCTACTCAAAATTTCCAACAATATCCCCCTTTGTCATTGATGGCAACCCAAATTATTTTTACCAAAACTTGACCTTTTTCCTGTTATACTCCCCTGACTCAATGCTCTCTCCTTGAACCAAATCTCTCCCCCTTACTCAAATATCTCCCCCTTTGACATCAATGGCAAAGGGTCACCTTTGGGGCTCGGGGCTAAGAATGAGTCTCTTAGCTTAGCCCCTCCCCCACCTCCTCTTGAGGTGGTTAATTCTGGGGTGGGAGTATTTCTACTCCTAGCAAGCATTGGTCTTTACCTTTATCCTCTTTCCTTCTTATCTGATCCTTCTGATTCCTTTTACTATACCTCTCCATGTCCATGTTCCTGTTCCTATCCATGTCCATATTCCTATTCCTATTTATATCCATATTCCGTATTCATGTTCTTGTTCATGTTCATATCCATGTTCTTGTTCTTGTTCATATTCTTATTTCCTATTCCTGTTCATGTTCATATCCATATTTCTATTCCTATTCATGTTTTGTTCATGTTCATGCTTGGTTCTGGAATGTCTGCTCTACACCACTTTGTTGTATGTCCATCATTATTGCACTTATAACACTTAATGTTATTATTCCTTGGAGGTGCAAATGTCTTAGGATTTCTCCTAGTGAAGCCATATCCTTTTCTATCATGAACCCTGCAATTCATTGCCTTGTGACCAAACTGATTACATGAGTAGCAATACCCATGGAAAAGTTGTCTGTTCCTGAAATTCCCATATTCTTGTCTTTCATGTGTCCTACACTGTGAAGCCATGTGCCCAAATCTATGACATGAGAAACATCTTCCATTGAAATTTCCTTGTCTTGACCTCATTGGTCTCTTAGTCTCTCTTAACCTATTCTGATTGTTGTTCCATATGTTTCTTCTTTGTGCATTGTTCCTTTCCTTGTTGAACTTTTTGTTGTCCAACTCATCCTCAGAAGTCTCACTTTCTCTTACACTGTCTTCTTCTTAATTTTCTTCTTCTTCAGAACTTGAGGTTGACTCTTCTTCTTGTTTCTTTTGAGCTTGTTCAAAACCAAGACCTATTTTGTTTGTTGACCTTCTTTGTACCTTGATCATCTTATCCACAATATTTGAACTCTTTCCAAACTTGTGTAGCTTATCCTTGGATTTTTCTAAATCTTCCCTTAGTAGAGCTACTTCTTGTTCTAACCTTTCACATTCTAAGACCTTTGCTTCTAACTTATCCTTGAACTTCTTTGTCTTAGCCATTGACTTGTTTAGATCCTCTATAAGATTTCCTCTTTCTTCATCACATTCTTGAAACTGAAATTCAAGTTTAGAGTTTTGCTTTCTTACCTTCTTTAAAGTTTTAAGAGCATAAATAAGCTCTCCCTCAAGATCAACTCCTTCTTTTTCTGATTCTTCCTCTATTTGTTTGCCTTTGTCTACATCTTCATTTTTTTTTGACTTGTCTTCTATAGGATCACCTTATTCTTCTTCTTCTAGTGCCATTAGAAGATTCTCTTCTGGTCCTTCTAGTGCATCCTCATATTCATCATCACTAAAACTAAAACCATCCCTTGTACAACTATCTTCAAGATGTCCAAAATTACCACATCTAAAACACTTGAGAATTATTGGTGACCTTTTCTTGACTTCTTCTTTTTCTTCAATCAGAAATAGGACTTCATATTTATCATTATCTGAAAAACTATTATCACTATCACTTGAGTACTTACTTGCCTTGTCTGCATAGTAGCTCCTCTTTTGTCTTTGAAATAACTTCTTTCCTTGTCTACTTTGTCCATCCTTGCCTTTCTTTTGGTACCTATATTTTTATGATTCCCTGTTCCTGTGATCCTATTTTTCTTCATCATTGTTATTTTTAGCTTCTTGAAAATCAGTTGCATAGTGACCATACTTTCCACAATTGAAACATCTAACAGATTTTGCATCTTTAAATCTTCTTGAATCCTTATTCCTTCTGCCATAATTAGCTTCTTCATCACTGGATGACTCATTGCTTGATTCTGACTTCTTACCCTTTGTCTTCTTAATTGCTTTGAAGGTTGCTTCCTTTTGAATATTAGGTTCCTCTTTTGTTCTTAACTCAAAAATTGTAAGAATACCAAGTAACATATCTCTTGTCAAAGAATCACCATATTTTGATTCTTCTATAGCAGAAATATTTTCACTAAATCTCTTTGGAAGAGATCTTAAGACCTTATCACAAACATCATATTCTTCAACATTAAGTCCAAGTCCTTGCATGGCATTAACAACCTCATCTACTTGAAGTAGATAAGTACTAATGTTTTCCTCATCCTTCATTCTTAATTCTTCAAATTGTCCTTTGAGATTTTGAATCTTTGCCTTTTTGACACTTTTATCTCCTTCATATATGCTTTGCAACTTATCCCAAATTCCTTTTGCATCTCTACAATGCATAACCTTTATTGATTCTGTTCTATGCAAACCTCTCAAAATTGCATTCATTGCTTTTGAATTGTAATGTTGTAGAAGATTACCTTCCTTATCCATAGGTGGATCAACTGGTGGTATGTATCCATTTTCATCTGCTTCCCAAATTTCATTTCCAAGTGCCATCAGGTGAATCTTCATTCTCATACTCCAATATATATAATCACTTCCATCAAATATTGGTGTTGAATTATCTGAGGACACATTCTTAGAATCCATTGTGTTCTTGAAATATTTTCCTTCAAGTTGTTAAACTCTTCCAAAGGAACCCGCTCTGATACCAATTGAAGAACACAAGCTTATACTGAGAGGGGGGTGAACAGTATAAGACCACTTTTTACTTTTCTTTCCCAATCAATATTATGCAATGTAAAGATAGCAATATCAATAGTAGTAATAAAAGCAATGCATAAATCACCACACACAATAGAGACACCAATTTTACGTGGTTCACCCAATGTGGGCTACTCCACGGAGAAAATATTTCACTAAAATTTTCTCAATCAATCTCTTGGGAATCCTTTCCCTATTACAATTTTTATGGACCTCTATCCAAAGGAGACACCAATCCCCTAATCAAGTTCATGGATCTCTATCCATAGGAGAACTCCTTTCTCCTTAGCTCTGATTGGTGATCTTCTAGAAGAATTGTTGCCCCCACTACTCTGGCTAATGGATCTCTATCCACTGAAGACACCTATCCTCACTACCCTAGCTAATGGATCTCTATCCACTGGAGACTATCATCCTCTATACTCTGTCACCTTCCAAAGCTCTACTCTCAGATCTACACTAAACATAGTCCTTTGATCTAGCACAAATTTTCTCAATCTTTATCTCTGGTCTGGCATAAACCTATCCTCAAATCTACACCAAACTCTATCCTCGAATCTGTACTAAACATAGTCCTTCGGTCTAGCACAAATATATCCTCAATCTCTATCCTCTGATCTATACTAAACATAGTCCTTCGATCTAGCACAAATCTATCCTCAATATCTATCCTATGATTTACTAAACAAACCTTCAATTCACAAATCTTAAATCTTCCTCTATTCTAAACTCAATTTTTGAACAAATATATCCTCAATATCTGTCCTCTGATCTATACTAAATATAGTCCTTCGATCTAGCACAAATTTATCCTCAATATTTGTCCTCAATCCTTACAAAATCTTGACTCAATCACAAACCAACTCTGCTAGATCTGACCCAAATATTAACTCAATGTTTGAACAAATCAATGAATTCAGCTCACAAGTCTTCTCAAAGACTTATCTCAAATTTATCTTGTAAGCTTCCACAAAAGCTCACACTAATCTATCCACAAGTCCTCTCTAGAACTTGTCCAAATTTTCTCAACAAGTCCACACTAGAACTTGTCCAATATCATAGAAACATAAAGAGAATTGTTAGAGACTCAATATGCTTCACATTCATCACAATGCTCAATCACTTTCAATCACTCTTTTAGAAACATACAAAGAATTGTTAGAGACTCAATATGCTTCACATTCATCTCAATGCTCAATCACTTTCAATCACTCTTTTAGAAACATATAGAGAATTGTTAGAGACTCAATATGTTTCACACTCATCAACACTCAACCTCTTTCTCAAATCAATTTAGAATATAGAACAATTTATTTCATAGAACTTGAACTATCACTTCACACATCCACTTGACTAGGCTCAACCAACTCTACTCAACCAATCACTCAATGAAATAATCCTTGCTCACAAACCCTAGTCCAAGCATATGAACACTCACTCAAAATGTTTCCAATAATGCTTATCAACCAATCTCACATAACAATGATACTCATGTTCTTTTCAAACCCTAGTTCAAGTTCTTCACTCAATCAACTCACTTCAACAACAATGCTTATAAAACAATCTTCACAATAGCTCAACAACTCAATAAGGAAACCTAATCAAGTCCTTTTCACTCCAAAGTTGTTTTCTAGAAAACCAACCAATCAACTCAATCAAGGAAGAATGTGCCCATACCTTTTTGCTTGATGAGAAGTAGACCACACAAATCTGCCACAATCATAAACACTTCTTTGCCAAACTCAAGGAGGTTAGATGTCAAAATATTACTCCAATACTCTCTCAAAAATATTCCTTGGACACAAAAATAATCAAAGCTCAAATATACCTTATTTCTCCCTTTTAAAATTAACACTCCTCAAACCATACATAAAAATAATTACTTGGATACACCTTATCAACTCCAACTTAAAATAATATCCAACACCACAAAAATCACAACCAATATTTCTAAAACACCTTTATTTCTTTTTCAAATCCTAAAACAAATAATATCAAAAATTTATTTTTCAATATCCTTATAACTCCCTAAAACCTCATATACCACATGAAATATGCAAAAATTAATTTTTAATACCTCAACAACCTTCTCCGACAAATCCAATGCTCAAACTTTAATGCATACCTTATTATCCCTCCAAAAGGGTTTCAACGTGATTCAATCCACTGTCTCCCCAAGCGCCAAGTGCCTTAGCAGTTTGGAGCCCACCACGCGGGCTAGAGGCACCCATGTGAAGGAAGTCATACTTCCTTCCCTTTCTACCTTATTCACCGCATTTTCCAGCAAAACCAAAATAATCCTTCGTGGGGATTCAAACCTGCACCTATCATTGCCCTAATGACTTGCCACTACCGTAGTTGCCAACTGTGCTACCAAAAGTTGGTGACCAAGGCTCCCTCCTTGGTTGATGATATTATCTCACCTTCCCTTAGCACTTTAAAAATTAAAAAACCTTTGTTGCACACTCGATTCACATATAGTTTGCATAGCATGGGATATCATTCAAAAAGCATTGGGGGTTATGGTAAGGTGGGTAATCCTCCTTTTATACACATGGTAAATGTTCTTCCCATGTCGGCGCTTAGAAATTTGATTTCGAATTTCAAATTAATTTTAATAACCCTCCTTAGGGTTAGTTAAAAATTAATATAAATTAATCTTATAATTAATATCAAAATTAATTAATAATTAATTTAAATAACTTTAAGTTAAGTAAATTAAATTATAAATTAATTTATAATAAAAATTATATTAATTAATTTAAAACTTCCCTTTATAATATTATAAAAAATATTATAATATTATTCACTTGGGATTTTTGCACTTTAGACCATATCTGACGTCCTGAAACCGGGTCTTGATCAACTGAAACTGGAGAACCTGAAATTGATGCTACCCATTGAAACTTCCATTGAATGGTGCTAAAATCTTGACATCAATGACCACTCACTCTTGACATCAATGACAACATATCTACTCAAAATTTCCAACAATATTGAGTACCTGGAGATAGTTTATGGGAGATTTTTGCTATAGTGACATTATTGTTAGCCTATCCATCCACTATTGTTCACATTTTCTAACCCTAATCTCTCTCTTAACCTTAATATATAGAATTGTAAGTGAGCATAATTGTGTCAACACCCTATTTAAGTTGACAAGGAACCAACCCAATCTGGAGGTTGGATTTGAAACCTTATTTTGGTCCATCCAATGTTGAATGTTGAGCTATAGCTATTGGGTGCATGCCTTGACAGAAAGTAGGAAGATAGAAAATCGTAGTATTGAGTAAAAACTTGATGTAATTCAGTGCCCAAAAATTATGTGTAATGAATCAATAAGAATTATGATTCTTTTCCCCTTGAAATATCCTACTACCTTCATATTTTGAGAGGTCGCAATTCCTACTAGTGCATAAACTAAAATTTTAAGTTGAGGTTTTTCTTGTGCTTCATACTCATCTTGGTGCTTGTCATCCTATTGTTACTCTTCCTCTTTAAGGAGTTTATTTTCCATAGAATCATCCATATCCAGTAAATGCAATTTCTATTATACACATTTATGTCCTAATGAATATTTAAGATCAAAATTATAACATGACCATTGTGCTCTATGGGCTTCTATTTCCACCCTAGCCAATCACTTAATTGTTAGATATTTATTTGATAGATTCGATGTGGCCTTGAATGGTATTGAGGTTTTAGCCTATGTAAATTTAAATTAATACCTCTAAACAATACTTTTTTAATGCTAAGCTAGACAACCCTATTTCTTGCATAATGGATTATGATTTAAACATTTTTTGCATCAACATTGACATCATCCTTAAACCTACTAATAAAATAATTCTAAAAGAATCCTTCACCCAAACCCATTGTACAACTAGCCAAATTATTAAAATAAGTATGATATTCATAAATAATGGAGGTCTGCTTAAATTTTATTAGAGCTCCTACAAAATTGTGATACTCACTAGGGCTAAAATAAGTGATTAGTTGTTCAAATTATTTCCAAGAAATGATAAGTCATATTTTAAACTTAAGGATGCCATTGAAGGGCCTCAAAATCAAATTTAAAGGACTCCATAGTGATCCCTAAATATCAAGGGATTTTATGGATCTTGAAATACAAATCCACCTGAAACAACCAACCATCAAGCTCCTTGAAATTAAACTTGGAAAAATTTAGCTTAGGCATTTTATGTAGGGCATTATTATTAAAAGGGGTATTATGTGTTTCATATACTATATTCCTAGAATTTCCACCCTTTCTCTCAATTTCATTAGTATTAATATGATGGCATGCATATGTGGCTCCTTTTAAATGTCCTTCAACCTCATGGAATTTTTGCTTGATTCCTATTTTTACTTTAATTTTCTCACTATTTAAAAGATAGTATTTCAAGTGTTTAATTTTATGTTCAAATTGGTTCTACAATTGAGCAAGTTGCTAACTCAATAACCCTATTTGTTCATACAATTGGTTTTGCTCCATCTTCCTTAGTTTTACTTTAGTTTCTCTAGCTATGGATTTGTGATTTGGACCTCCCTAAACTACCTTACTGAACATAGAATTTTCATTTTAGAAACCATATGCTATGTGTTTCAAATAAGTGTTTGAGTGCTATATACCAAAATTATTAGCTTGAAAAGGTAATCAAAATGGACTATACCCCAAAATGATAATTTTTGGACTTTAGAAAAATCTTGCAGCTATTATACACCAAAATGATCAATGTGACAAGACAATTGTAATTGACTAGCTCTTAGAATAATATTTTTTATCATATTCAAGTTCCTTTTATACTAATAGACTCCTTACTAATTAATTTCTATTCTGACAACTATATTGACTATCAAGATTCTATATATTACTTATATTTATTATATTCACAACTATTACTATACCTATTTGTTACTGACATCACTATTTTATTCCTAATACTTGATAATGGTTGATATGTCATCAATTCCATGGTGAGTATAGTCTTTGTATCATGTTGACGTATTTGTAAGTTTTTAAGGTTCACAGTTTGGTTTTGGGGCAAAAGGAAAATAAAAAAAGATGAGTCTAGGTCAAGGTGTATGTACTATCCATAGCCATATATTATATTTTAGAAGTGATAAATAATAATTAGAAAAATATTTTATGCCACTACCCAAGGAGGATTCCATGCATATCCTTGAGCACACTACCCACATTTTTAGTCAATATGAAAGGGTAGTATTCCTAAGTGTTATGTTTGGCATACTATGGATAGATGCACAATGGAAATATTCCTAAGGCTAAAGGTATCTTCTAACCTAGGGGGATCCCTATATACCCAAATATATGTGGGAGATCAAGTCCATATATGGGTGTTTTCTAAGGCCTAGGTATTAGAGTCTGATCATCCCTCACTTCACTAGGTGCTTGATGAGAAATATAGCTTAGTCAATAATGATAAATCCTTCATGATATTTTAAAACCCCTAGAAAATATTTTATAACCTATTAAAAGAAAATATAACTTTGTTTCCTTTATAAGATATTTAGTAGAAAAAGCAAAATGAAGGAAAATCATACATAATAGGATGGAATGGTAGGATAGGAACTATTGTCGCTACAATAGGATGTGACTCTAGAACTAGTGTGTAAACTAAAATTTCAATTTGAGGTTCTTCATATGCTTCATACTCATCTTGGTACTTTTCTTCCTATTGTTTTTTTAAAAGTTACATGGTGGAATCGGTAGCCACCACGAATCTGGGTAGGTTGTCTAGATTTTATGGCCATCATAATATTCTATTTTGTTCACCCTGGAAGCCACCTCACAGATATTCACACAGGTCACCCCTATAACCACCATGCCACAATCATTTTAAACCGTTTATGCTACTAAAAGCACCAAGAAAGTGACAAGCGTTCAGTTCGGTGAGGCCTAAGATTTGAACCTTGGAACTCTGCCCCATTACGGGGTTTGGTCAAACCAATTGGTCTACAACTTGGACCTTAAAATTATTTAAATAAAAGGCTTTATTTTATGTTTGTAGGTGTTAGGGTACCTGGGCACGTGGTTCGATCCAGTTCAAGGTATGTTTTCTTCCTATTGTTACTCTTCCTCTTTAAGGACTTTATTTTCCATAGAATCATCCATATCTAGTAAATACAATTTATATTATACACATTTATGTCCTAAATAATATTTCTTATCACAATTATAGCATGACAATTGTGCTCTACGGGATTCTATTTCCTCTCTAGCCAATCACTTAATTGTTAGATATTTATTTGATAGATTCAATGTGGCCTTGAATGGTATTGAGGTTTTGTCCTATCGAAATTTAAATGAATACCTCTAAATAATGTTTTTTTTAATGCTAAGCTAGCCAACACTATTGCTTACATAATGGATTATGATATAAATTTTTTTGCATTAGCCTTGACATCATCCTTCAACCTACTAATAAAATAACTCTAAAAAAATCCCTCACCCAAACCCATTGTCCAACTAGCCAACTTATTAAAATAAGTATTGTATTCATGAATAATACAGATTTGCTTCAATTTGGTTAGAGCTCCTACAAAGTTGTGATACTCACTAGGGCTAAAATAAGTAAGTAGTTATTCAAATTATTTCTAAGAAAGAATAGGAGTCAGATTTTGCACTTAAGGATACCACTGAAGAGCCTCAATCTCAAAGTTAAATGACTCCATTGTGATTGTTAAATATAAAGGGACTTTATGGATCTTGAAATACTAATCCACCTGGCACAACCAACCATCAAGGTCCATGCAATTAAACTTGGGAAAATTTAGCTTAGGCATTTATGTAGGGCATTATTATTAAAAGGGGTATTATGTGTCTCGTCTACTATATTCCTAGAATTGCCAACCTTTCTATCAATTTCATTAGTATTAATCTAATGACATGCATATGTGGATCCTTTTAAATGTCCTTCAACCTCATGGAATTTTTTCTTGATTCATATTTTTACTTTAATTTTCTCACCATTTAAAATATATAGTATTTCAAGTGTTTAATTTTATGTCTAAATTGATTCTACAATTGAGCAAGTTGCTAACTCATTAGTCCTATTTGTTCATACAATTGGTTTTGCTCCATATTACTCATTTTCTTTAGTTTCTCTAGCTATGGATTTGTGATTTGGACCTCCCTAAACTACCTTACTAAACATAGAATTATCATTTTTGAAACCCTATGCTATGGGTTTCAAATAAGTGTTTGAGTGCTCTATACCGAAATTATTAGCTTGAAAAGGCAATCAAAATGTACTATACCCCAAAATGACAATTTTTGGACTTCAAAAAAACCTTGTAGGTGTTATACACCAAAATGATCAATGTGACAAGATAATTGTAATTGATTAGCTCTCAAAATAATGTTTTGTTCGCTATTCAACTTCCTTTTGTACTAATAGACTGCTTACTAATTAATGTATATTATGACAACTATCTCGACTGTCAAGATTCTATATATTACTTATCTTGATTATGTTCACAATTACTATTATAACTTTTTTTTTAATGACATCACTATTTTAATCCTAATAGTTGATAATGGTTGATATTTCATCAATTCCATGGTGAGTATAGTATTTGTAGTGTGTTGAAATATTTGTAAGCTTTTTAGGTTCACAATTTGGTTTGGGGACTAACAGACAACAAAAAATATGAGTCTAGGCCAAGGTGTATGTACTACCCATAGCCCTATGTTATATTGTAGCAGTGATCAATAATAATTAGAAATATATTTTAGGCCACTACCCAAGGAGTATTCCATGCATATCCTTGAGCACACTACCCACCATTTTAGTCAATATGAAAGGGTAATATTCCTAACTGTTGTGTTTGGCATACTATGGATAGATGTATAATTGAAATATTCCTAGGTCTAAAGGTCTCTTATAACCTATGGGGTCTCCCTATATACCCAAAGATATGTGGGAGCTCAAGTCCATATATGGGTGTTGTCTAAGGCCTAGGTTTTAGAGTATGATCATCCCTCACTTCACTAGGTGCTTTATGAGAAATCTAGCTTAGCCAATAATGAGAAATTATTCATTATATTTTAAAACCCATAGCATAGTGTTTCTAACCTATTAAAATACAAAAGTGATTTTGTTTCCTTTATAGGATATTTAGTAGGAAAAGCAAATTGAAGGAAAACCATACATAATAGGATGGAATGTTAGGATATGAATTGTTGTCGCTATAATAGGATGCAGATCTAAAACTGCTATGATACCACTTGTTAGAAATATTGCAACAAATTCAAGTACTTCCACACAATATTGCAATAATAAACATAAATTAATGCAAATAATTAACAATGTTGCAATATAAAATGGAAACATAGTATATTATATTGTAGAAACCAAAAGCACATTATATAATTAGAAGCCACTTTGATGGAGCAAAATCCTTGAAAGCAAATATTTTTTATATTATCAATATATAATATGCTCACTCCTATTGTACTAATTAGTTATTTTTAAAGACTCTAGCTAAACCTAAACCTAATTCTCAAGCATTCCCATCTATTTGTAAGTAGCAGCCTGATCTAGTAACTCCTTATACAATATAAATGACAATTACATAGTGAATTTTTTTCCTTTATAGGATATTTAGTACAAAAAGCAAGATGAAGGAAAATCATACATAATAGGATGGAATGGTAGGATAGGAATAATTTTTGCTACAATAGGATGCGACTCTAGAACTAATGCATAAACTAAAATTTCAAGTTGATGTTCTTCTTGCGCTTCATACTAATCTTGGTGCTTTTATTCCTATTGTTATTATTCCTCTTTAAGGACTTTATTCTCCATAGAATCATCCATATCCAGTAAATACAATTTCTATTATATACATTTATGTCCTAAAGAATATTTCTTATCATAATTATAGCATGACCATTTTGCTCTACGGGCTTCTATTTCCTCCCTAGACAATCACTTAATTGTTAGATATTAATTTGATAAATTTTTTGTGGCCTTGAATGGTATTGAGGTTTTGGCCCATGGAAATTTAAATGAATACTTCTAAACAATGGTTTTTTATACTAAGCTAGTAAACCCTATTGCTTGCATAATGGATTATGATTTAAAATTTTTTGCATCAGCCTTGACATCATCCTTCAACCTACTAATAAATAAATCTAAAAATATACTTCACCCAAACCCATTTTCCAACTAGACAACATCTTAAAATAAGTATGATATTCATGAATATTGGAGGTTTGCTTCAATTTGGTTAGAACTCCTACAAAGTTGTGATACTCACTCGGGCTAAAATAAGTGAGTAGTTGTTCAAATTATTTCAAATAAAGGATATGAGTCATATGTTTCACTTAAGGATACCATTGAAGGGCCTCAAAATCAAAGTTAAAGGACTCCATGGTGATCCCTAAATATCAAGGGACTTTATGGATCTTGAATTACTAATCCACCTAGCACAACCAACCATCAAGGTCCTTGCAATTAAACTTGGGAAAATTTAGCTTAGGTATTTTATGTAGGGCATTATTATTAAAAGGGGTATTATGTGTCTCATCTATTATATTCCTATAATTTCCAACCTTTATCTATACTTAATCAGTATTAATCTGATGGAAAGCATATGCGGCTCCTTTTAAATGTCCTTCAACCTCATGGAATTTTTCCTTCATTCCTATTTTTACTTTAATTTGCTCATTATTTAAAATACGTAGTATTTCAAGTGTTTAATTGTATGTTCAAATTGGTTCTACAACTGAGCAAGTTGCTAACTCAATAGCCCTATTTTTTTAGACAATTTGTTTTGCTCCATTTTCCTCATTTCTCCTTTAGTTTCTCTAGCTATGGATTTGTGATTTGGACCTCCCTAAATTACCTTACTAAACATAGAATTGTCATTTTAGAAACCCTATGCTATGGGTTTAAAATAAGTTTTTGAGTGCTATATACCAAAATGATTAGCTTGAAAAGGTAATAAAAATGGACTATACCCCAAAATGACAATTTTTGGACGTCAAAAAGTGCTTGCAGGTGTTAAAAAATAAAAATGATCATTGTGACAAGACAATTGTAATGGACTAGCTCTTAGAATAATTGTTTTTCCTATATTCAATTTCCTTTTGTACTAATAGACTACTTACTAATTAATGTCTACTCTGACAACTATCTCGACTATCAAGATTCTATATATTACTTATCTTTATTATATTCACAACTATTACTATACCTATTTGTTACTGACATCACTATTTTATTCCTAATAGTTGATATTGGTTGATATGTCATCAATTCCATGATGAGTATATTCTTTGTAGTGTGTTGAAGTCTTTGGATGTTTTTTAGGTTCATAGTTTGGTTTGGGATCTAAAAGACAACAAAAAAAGACGAGTCTAGGCCAAGGTGTATGTACTACCCATAGCCCTTTGTTATATTGTAGTAGTGATCAATAATAATTATAAAAATATTATAGACCACTACCCAAGGAGGATTCCATGCATATCCTTGAGCACACTACTCATGATGTAGATAACTCAAGATGAATCTCACGTGGTTAAGTGGTTGCAATAATCTGCCAAACATGGCCAACCACTTAACTAATAGCTAAAAATATCCTAACTATGGATGTCCACAAACTTCTAGAAGAAAAACAAGATCTCCAACAATTAACTAACATCTAACAATATAACAACTAATGTCTCATGTGGGCATACTATACCTTATGTGCATATAAAGTACAATAAATAAGAAATATAATAAATAATGAAATATGAACTTATTCTTAAGTGGATAATATAGCAATCACAAATATTAGAAGCACTTAGATTATTAAACAAAATTACATTTATATTAATTGAAATATTACAAAGCTTAAATAAGAGAACTACTAAAAATAACCTAGAAAGCTTAGGAAGAATA
>JAQPPZ010016270.1:0-80446 GCA_028583015.1 Wollemia nobilis | reverse complement strand
TGTGCAAGGTATATCATCAATAGGGTTTTTACCAAGGTTTTTCAAGGAATGACACCCCTTGAGAAAATAATAGGGGATAAGTCATATGTATCTATGTTTTGGATATTTGGGGCTTTAGCATGGATTCATATTACAAGGATATTTTGTAAAAGGATTCACATAAGAGCCATAAATGTATATTTGTGGTATATTATCATATCTCAAATTTATATTATCTTTATGATCCTCAAAGGTGTGAGTTATTGATTAAGAGAGATGTTATCTTTGATGAGGTTCTACTAGATACACCTTGCACTCCCCCTCCTAGTATTTTAGCTTATGATTCCTTTAATTATATACCTATTCCAAATCTAGTAGGTTCTTCAGTTATCTTGGTTGGTTGCATCCTTGTTAGAGCATCTTCCTATTCTAGTGGTTGTTCTCTCTCTCTAATGATTTAACTCCACCATGCATAGTTTCTTAAGTAGTTTCCTCTTCCCCTAGAGCAAGAAAATATGGACAATAAGGGTTAGTTAAAAATATTTCAATTTTACATGATGATGTCAGTGGTGATGAGTTGGATTTCTCAAATTTTATTTAATGTTATAGTGGTGTAGAATAATCATGCTTCTTCCAAACATCCCACCCACAAGTGGGTTAAAATGCTTTTGAAGGATGAAAAACCTATTCTATATCTTAACCAATATCATAAGGACCCTTCTTGATATTTGAAGGTAATATATTCATAGTATCCTATCATCTACTCCCAAGATAATGGGAATACTAAATGGTAAGATGTCATGGTAGCAAAAAATGAGGTATTGGTGAAAATAATACATGGGAATTAGTTCATCTTCTAGCAGGAAAGAATGTTATGGGGCATGAGTTGCTCTACAATACCAAGTATGCATCATATGGTTATATTGAAAAGAACAATATATGTATTATTTCCAATGACTTATCTCAATAATATAGAGTGGACAACTCTAAGATGTCTGCACCTATAGCTAGGATGGACTCTGTCAAAATGGTTCATTCTATTATAATTTCCTATATATGGAAGGTGCATTAGATAGATGTGTAGAGTGTATTTATTCATGGGGAATGTTAGGAGGATATTTACATGGAGTAGCCATCCATATTTGAGCTAGACAGTCCCACTTTATTGGTATGTTTCTTAACCCAATATTTGTATGGTCATAAGAAGTCTCCTCGATATTGGTATGAGAAAATCTATTCTTTCTTCCTTAGTTATGGATTTTAGTGATGTGAGGCTAAGAATGATGTTTAGATTAAACATGATGATCATGAGACTATGTTGATTGTATTATATGTTGATGATATTCTTATCATAGGAAAATATACTACTTTGATTTAGGATATGAAGTCATGACTTTGTTCCACATTTTTAGAATTTTAGATTGATCAATCAAATTTTGGTATTACCATTTCTTAGCCTAAATAAGCCTTGGATCTTATTAAATGGTTCAATATGGAAGATCATAAACATACTTAGACCAATTTTTATTTGGGTTTAAAATAATGAGTTGATTGATCCACACCTTTGGTTGATGCCACACTATACTAGTCTCTTGTAGGTATTATCTATTTAACTCACACTAGATTGGATATAGCTTATCCTATTAACTATTATTCTAGGTACATGTAGGCTCCTCAAGAGAGTAACAAGATAGTAGCCAAGTAGATTTCAATTTTGATAGATTTCTCAGTAAGATATTTGGATGAGTGATGGTCCACCATAGGCTTTGTGTTCTACTTGGGATCTAACATGGTTTCATGGTGTTCCATACACTAATACACTATTTTTTAGTCTTTTAGGAAGGCTAAATATTATGCTACCAATGAGGTAGCCAATAATATTAGGTGGATGTTAATGTTTTTATAGGATATTTGCATCCCTCTAAGCTCTCTAGTTCCTCTTTGCTATGACATTCAAAGTACTATTCAACTTTTTTGTAATCCTATGTTTCATCAACTAAAAAATCAAATTGAAATATGTAAGAAATTTATGTGATGGATTCATAGTCATAGTATGTTAGATCTAATGTGTGTCCTTCATCAATATAGATAGTAGACATTTTGACCAAGATCATACTCTAGGTCATGTTTATGTACATGTGAGAGATTATTGAAGTAGAAGAGTATCCCTTAAGGGGGAATCCAATAAAAGGGCCCCTCTATGTCCCTAATTCAACTTAAAGGTGGGTGGTGGTGTTGGAAATTTTGAGTAGTTTTGTTGTCATTGATGTCAAAATAATATTGGTTTAATTTCTCCATCATTAAGGACATCAAGTGGTTTTTCCAAAAGCAAGAAGGTCTTGGAAAGGAATAGGATATAATATTTATTTTTAATATTATATGCCTAAAAAGGGCCCAAAGGATGAAGACCCGAGGAAGGAGAAGCAAAGTTAAATTGACTAATAATATTATATTATTATAATATTTTAGTCCAAATAACAAGGTGAAGAAAAACAAAGTTCAAATTGAAAAGACCCATGAGCAGATTACAAAATATTTAATTTAAATTAAAATATTTTAATCTTTGATTAAAATTTTAATTTAAATTAATAAAAGAGGCAAAGGTTTTTAAATTAAATATTTAAAAACTAAATTCAAATTTTTAAATTCAAAATGGGCTGACGTGAGAAATAAAGAATAAAGTGCATATAAATAGGAAATAAATTCCATTTCCAAAATTTCAAACTTACACCTTCGAATACAAGAGAAAATAGAAAATTGAGCGCTACATCTTAGGAAGAAGAAATATTCACATTTCGAAGAGATTAGAGGGATACAAGGCAATAAAGGTAGTGAAGTGATCTGAAATCCCACCGATGGTGGTAGCACAGGTGGTAGTTGGGAGAGTGCTAAGGCTTACAAGGAGGAGATCACGGTTCGATTCATGTGATCAACATTTTGCATGAGGGAGAATTTTTTGTTTGACTTGCTCGATAGTTTTTATGAGGTAGTATTTTAGGACAACGTGCACCGTTTGTATCATGTGGGCACATAGCCCATTTTGTGGCCTAGATTGATCTAGGGTGTTATGAGTGTAAGGTCACGTGGTTGAATTCACCAAAAATATTTTGTGGGCAGAATAAATTAAAGGTATGCTATTAAATTTTTATTCTCCAAGGTGTTGAAAATTGGAATTTCTTAGAGATTTTCATGAGTTCTAAGTGCTTGGGGGAGTTATAAGGTAAAGGAAAAATTAAAATATTTTATTTTGATTTTTGGTGATTGAAATTTATTTTATAAGGTGTGGAGATTATAAGGTGTATAAGGGAGATTGTTGTGCATTTTGTTTTAATGAAATTATTGAGTTAGATATTGTGAGTTTGGAGATTATAAGGTGTACAAAAGGATTTGATATTTTGTATGGAAAAATAATTTTTTAGAGATCTTGAGATAGGTTATGGAAACCTAACCCTAGTGTTGGCAAAGAAAATTTCATTGTGGTTAAAACAGGTTTTGAAGGCATATCTCCATAAAAATAAAAGGTATGGGTACATCTTCCTTGTGAGTAAAATATTGTTGGATTGGATGTTGTGAATGCCAAGTTGGAGTGAAAAGGATTTTTTGATAAGCATTGTTGAGTTTGTTTTTGAGATATCCAATATTGATTGATGAAGTTTTTTCTAGAATGAAGGTTGATGATAGAAACCTTGTTTGATAAGCATTGTTGGAAATATTGAGTGAGCCTTCATGTGCATGATTAGGGTTTGTGAAAGATCATGAGTATCATTGTTAAGTGAGGTTTTTTTGATAAGCATTGTTGAATAAAATTTTATTGAGTGATTGGTTGAGTGGAGTTGATTGAGCATAATTGATTGGAAGTGTTGGAGTGATAGTTCAAGTTCTATAAAATAAATTATTCTATATTCATATTTTATTTGGAAGAGAGATTGAAAGTTATTGAGTGTTTGTGAGTGTGAAACATATTGAGTCTCTAACCATTCTCTATATATTTCTAGGTTAAGCAAGAGTTTGAAAGTGATTGAGCATTTTTATGAGTGTGAAGCATATTGAGTCTCTAAAAATTCTCTATATGTTTTTGTGATATTAAACAAGAATCTGTGTGAAGCTTGTTTGTGTGATTGAAGAATTTTTCTATGATAGATTGAGTTGAGTTGAATAAGCTTTTGTAAAAGCTTGTGAGCTGATTTGAGTAAGTCCTAGAGTGGACTTAAGAACTGAGTTGAGTAAGCTTTTGTGGAAGCTTACAAAGTAGATTTGAGGTAAGTCTTGGTGAGGAATTGTTGAGCAGATTTGAGTTAAGTCTTGGTAAATACTTGAGATCAGTTTGAGCAAGTTCTAGAGAGGAATTATGGATATATTTGAGGCAAGTATTTGAGTAGACTTATGAGCTGAGTTCACTAATTGATTTGTTCAAGCTTTGTGTTAAGGCTTGGGGTAGATCTAGAAGAGTTTATTTTTTATTGTATCAAGCTTTGTGTTAAGGCTTGAGGATAGAGTTTGGTGCATATTTGAGGATAGTTTTATGCCAGACTAGAGATAGAGATTGAGTAGATTTGTGCTAGACCGAAGGACTATGTTTAGTATAGATTTGAGACATATATTGAGCAGATTTGTGCTAGATCGAAGGAATGTGTTTAATGCTGATCAGAGACAGATATTGAGCAAATTTGTGCAAGATCAAAGGACTATGTTTAATGAATATTTGAGACAGAGCTGAGAACAAGATTTTGAGATGACAGATTAGAGGACAATAGTCTCCAGTGGATAGATATCCATTAACAAGGGTAGTAAGGATAAATTCTTATGTGGATAGATATCCACAATCCAATACAGTGGAGGTAGTAGTCTTCTAGAGGATCACTAGCCAAGTAGAGAGGAGTTATCCTATGGATAGATATCCATGAACCAGTTGAGGGGATTGGTGTCTCTTATGGATAGAGATCCACGAACTTGATTAGGGGATTGGTGTATCCTTTAGATAGAGGTCCATAAACATTGTAATAGGGAAGGATTCTCAAGAGATTTGTTGAGAAAATTTTAGTAAAATATTTTCTTCGTGGAGTAGCCCACATTGGGTGAACCACGTTAAATTGGTGTCTCTATTGTGTGTGGTGATTTTTGTATTGCTTGTATTATTGTTGTTGATATTGCCATTGATATATTGCATAATATTTTTTGGGAAATAAAAGTAAAAAGTGGTCTTATATTGTTCACCCCCCATCTTAGTATAAGCTTGTGTTATTCAAGTGGAATATGTGGTGGTTAAGTTTCTCTTAATGCCATGACCGACATTTTGTTATATTTTCCCTTTGGGCCCATGTAAACGTTAAAAAGGTATTTTTTGTATTTTTTTATATTTCATTACTAAGGGTTGGTCTCACAACCTTGAGTTAAAGGCAACATGTACTTGGTTATAAATACCTACACTCACTAATCATTTTATTATCAGTTTGATTATAATTTTTATTTTCTTTAAGAAAATATATTCTAGTTTCTATGGACACTCTATCATATATTACTTTCATATGAGGTATATTTATTTTGACAAGCAATATTGGGTAATGTTTTATTCTATTTGTTTCTAGAATATACTATGAAATCTAACATCGGCTTTGTCAACTTAGTTAAGGTTTCCTTGAAATACAAGAGTTGACATCAAATGACCATTGTGATTCCACACATATCTCCTCCAAGTGGTGCATGTGAGGGATGCATTTTGGGAAAATATCATAGGGATACCTTTCAAAAAGGAGTTTCTAGGAGAGCATATCATCCTTTGGAGATCATATATAGTGATATTTGTGGACCTATGGGTGCATCTTCTCATTTAGATAGTAGGTACATCATTTTTTTTGATGATTTTTCTAGATATGTATGGGTATACACCATTTGTACTAATGATGAGGTGTTTGAGAGGTTTAATAAAAACACATTATTGAAAATAAGTGAGATAGGATCATTAAGTATCTAAATATATATGGGGTGGTGAATATGTTAATCATGATTTTCATGATATTTTGACCCTTCGAGGGATAGCACATTAGAGGACTATTTAGTCCACTCTTGAATATAATGGTATGACTAAAAGAAATAACAAGGTAATCATGGAGATAGCACACTATATGATTCATGCTAGTGAGGTAAGGTTATAAATAATGCATGGTATATCATTGATAGGGTTCCTACTAGGGTAATTTAGGGGATGACATCTCTTGAGATATTGATAGGAGATAATCCATATGTGTCTTAATTTTAGATATGTGGGTCTTCAACATGTTATCACATACCCAAGCATTTTTAGAAGAAAGAGGTACCAATGAGCCATAATTGTATATTTACGGGGTATTATGATACCTCAAAGGCATATTTTCTCTATGATCCTTAGAGACATAATATCTTTATCAAGAGAGATATCATCTATAATGAGGTTATTCTGGGTATCGCTCCCCATCCAAAATTTTTGCCTATTGATTCTTTTGATTCTCTACATATTCCATATTTAAAAATTTCTTTAGATATATCGGTTGGTTGTATTCCCATTAAAGGAAAATTCTCCCTCATCTTCCTTCAGTGGTTGTTCCCTACCTATTAATTGACCCCTTCATAGGTAGCTTCTCAGGTATTTTTTTATTTCCCTAGAGTAAGGTTAGATGAGTAGGATACATCAATTTAGAGTGTTGCAACTTTACATGATGAGGTAAGCATTGATGAATTGCATTATTCCATGTTAGTTTCTAGTGTTGAGATAGTGCAAGATACACACGATTCTTCTATTCATCCTACACCCAAGTGGGTTAAGACACTTTTTGAAGGATGGTTAGACTATTCTATCCTTGAGTGACATCTAAAGGCTTCTTCCCTAACTTTGCTTTTAAAGATAGCATTTTCATAAGATCCTCTCACATACTCACAAAATAAGTTAAGCCAAAACGGGAATATACTATGGTAGTAGGATATGAGGTATTGATGAATAATAGGACTTGGTAATTGGTTCCTCTATTATAAGGAAATAATATTATCAATTGTAAATGGGTCTAAAAGACTAAATACACATCATATGCTTAGGTAGAAAAGCAAAAAATATACCTTATTGCCAAGTGTTTCTCTCAATAGGAGAGAATGTACTATTTTGAGATATTTGCACCTATGGCAACATGGACTTCATTAGGATGATTCTCTCCATTAATATCTCCTATGGATGGAAGGTACATCAAATGGATATGAAGAATGCTTTTCTACGTGGGGAACTTCATGAGGAAATATATATGTAGCAGTCACCTAGTTTTGAGCTAGAGGGACCTACTCCATTGGTATGTCACTTGAATAGACCTTTGAATGGTCTTCACTAGTCTCCTCATGCTTGGTTTGAGAAGATCCATTAATTTTTCATCGGTTATAAATTTCAACAATGTAAGGCTAAAAATTATGTTTATATCAACAATAGGATAAAGAAACGTTGGTCATTATATTGTATGATTATGATATTTCCATTACTAATAGATCTATTGATGAGGCTTCACAATTGCCTCATTACAATAGCCAAGTAAAGCATTTTTACTTATTTTTGTATGACCAACATAAATATTTCATGGATTAATCTATAATTTATGATAATATTAATGATGAATGTAGTAAATAAAGAGAATAATTTATTTAACTGTTTGGAATGGTTTTGTGCATTCTTAAGGGACTAATTGCATGTTTTATTTCTACTTAAATAATGAATTAGATCATTAATAAACCTGGGATATTTCATGGCTGAGAAACTTGTTTTGGACACCCTAAATACCAGAGACATATCTATTGAAATATTTTTCTAAATAAGCTAAAAAATCTAAAGTATTTATACATCAAATGACTTATACACTAGAATATCCATGTGCCAAATTATTTATATACAAAAATACCTATGTACTAGAGTACTCTGAGTGCTAGTTATATGCCAAAGTAATCTGAGCATCAGTTGTGCATCAAATTAAATTGGTATGCTAGAATAGCTAATCATTGGGTTTGCTCTAGAACAACTATGCATAAGGTATAATAGAAAATGCAACATCCAAAATACTTCATGTGGATAGTGCTAGAATAATTGACCACACATATCACCAAGATTACTAACCAATATTAGTATAGGGATTTGGTTTGTTGACCATACACAATGTTGATATTGTTGATCAAGTGAAACATTAATATTGTTAAACCCGCATAGTGTTAGAGTAGTCCTTTGCATATACGATGAGAAACAAGATTAAAACCATCTAATATGGAGAGAGAGATGCTAGATATCATTGCAACATCAACAAGAATTATGTAACAAAGGATAAATGATATTTTTTTGAATGAATAAACACATATGTGCCTTATCTAATAAGATTTGTTGTTGCAATATATTGGATAGTCAAACATGTAGGATTGTGTTGGTGACTTAGAAAATTTACCCTTGTAGATATGTTAATAAATAAGATGCCTAGTAATAATATGTATGGTTAAATAAATTTCTACAAATGATAATTTACACCAAAAAGGAAAAAGGTTGGATAAAGTGAATGAAGAATTGATTTTTAGTCTTTGTTTTAAACCAATGATACTATGTTCTATTCTCTATATGATTTTGAATTCTTAGACTAGATTTTTTCATTTATTCATTCTATGTCATTTTGGACCTCAAAGCAAGGGCCCACTCTACTAGGATATTGGAAGGGACATTTAGATAGAGTTGTAGGTTTTTCTTTCGTGTTTTTTTAATTTCATCTTGTACTTGTATACAAAGTGAGATTTCTTTATTTTTAGCTATTTAATTATATTTTCTACAAGTGTGAATTCTATTCGTCCAATTTATTGTAAGTGTGAAGTCTATTTATTTTATTTCAGTTTAAGCTCTTATTTTAATTTTTCATGGTTTGGATTTTAGTTACAAGAATTAATTTACTATAAAGTATATTTATTTCATTTCATTAAAATCATATTTTATTTTGTGAATGTTTCAAATCCTATTTCCAAGTAAGAAGACCTGAGGAAAACCAATGCCCAAAAATACAATTCTTGAACCTCAAACACATATAGCCTTAGGACATCATCCCAGATTTATAAAGATTAAAGTGCAAGTATTAACATCACTTGTCATTTTTTGGCACCATTGTTGAGGAACATTCACATTTTTAAAGAACCTAGTCATTCAATATTAATTATCCTTTGTGTAATTGTGTAGAATAAGTATTTACAAAAATATTAACTTTTAGTTTAACAAAAAAAGAACAAAAACCTCTTTTTATTCTTAATACGTAGGGGAATAAATAATATCATTATATGCTACCAAAAACTTTGCATAAGAAAAGTTATTTATCAATAATTATATCCAAAATATTGGAAAGCTAAATTAACCTTTAATAATAGAGGGTTTGTGGTTTACCATTAGGTGAAAATTTCCATTAATAGGATGTATAAATAGAACTAGGGATGAAATAGGTAGTTTTATTAAATAAAATCTCAATCAACCACATGAGAGATCCATCCATAACATGAGGTCGCACCAATACCAACTCCTAACCCATCCATAGCTAAAATTAGTGAGGAAGCCAAAACTTTTGAGGAAGCACAATAATTGTCCACTTTTAGAACCTTGGAACCCTCCCAAATAGGACAATAAGAGGCTCTAATAAGTAGTTCACCATATACTCCAAATTATTTTGTACCTCATTAGGTGTTTAAAATAATCTATAATTTATATTGAAAAAAATAAATGGTAGAGAGACAAGATGATGGGGATAGATTTAGTAATGTGCACCATTATGGAGAAACTAGTAATCATACAAAACCTTTTCAGTTCCTACCCATTTAGATCCTAGCATAGAGGCCCTAATGAAGAATATATATCATTATATACTAACAACATTCGATGGAATTATGTAATAATATTATGTTCAATTATTGTTTCAGTTCAAGGTTTTATGTCAAACATATGATTATATACATGACAACCAAAAAATCAAATTATTTCCTTCCACTTTCAAATAATTTGCAATGCAATGGTTCATGGTTTAAATCCAAACTCAATTCACACCTGGGTAGAAATTGAGAAAGCATTCTTGTATAAATACCAATAATATTGTAGATTAAATAATTAGAAGGATGATATGTTTAGAATGAAACAATAGGAGGATGAGAACTTAGAATATTACTTGGATATATTTTTTTCCATAGAAGTTGTAGGGTTGGAGTAGACCCAAATTTAAGTAAGAAAATATTCTTGTAAGGATTGCAAGAAGATTAAAGGTAAGCTTTAGACCTTATGGGAAAAGGAAACAAACTTGAATTCTTAGAAATTAGGGATCTCTATAAAAGTTATTCTTGTACAATATTAGGAACTCGAAGATATAAACATGGTAACAATATAATGACATGAAAGAGTTAATGGAGGAATTTTCTAATCTAAAAATTGATATCTTAGTGCACCTCAATACTACATTGGATAAAATAAACACCCAAAATAGGTCTACTAAACCTTTAGCTATCTATTGTCTAAGGTGTAGAAAGAAGAATGCCCTTTATGAATGTCCTTTGAAAAAAATTTATATGTAGTATTTGTAAAAAGAACATCCTACATATCAATTTCACTTGTTACCTAAGTTAAAAAATGCCATGGAAAAACAAACTCATCCTATGGATTAAATAAATTTTAGAGGATAAAGACAAGGGAATAATTTCTCCCAAAATCCATATCAAAATTCTCCTTATGTACCTATGAACTAAGGATCAAATCCTTGGTCTATGCCATGGTCCATCCCACTAAACATACAACCTTGGAGCAAAAAACCATGGATAATACCTCAAGAATGGTGCCACTCTATATGGATGAATCAACATTTAACTCCACATAATAAGCCATGGTTACCTCCACCAATGCAAGGTCAATAATAGGCACAACCATACCAACCATATCAACTTTATCAAGGGTAATGTTAGTGCCAAAATTAGCAACAAGGTTTGTTGCTTAGACCTAACCATATTTCTTCTCAAGGACAACCACAAAAAATTAAGAAACCTTCACTTCTATCTCAAACTCTAACAAATACTAATAATAATAGACATGAAACATATATCTATATGGTTGAATCAAAATATATAGCCATACTAAATTTTATTGACAGTGATAGTATCCAATTTCACTAAGGAAAAATAATTCTTAATATCACTCCACCTATTATCATGGAGATGATAAATGATGAAAATAATCAACAAGAGCCATCTTATCTTGAGCTACATCAACATAAAAAACTAAACTCCCACAAAAATAAATTTTCTCCTTTATCTCAAAAAGTTCCTATCATGAAGAATTAGAAATAATGTAAAAGCCCTCCATATAATTTAATTTGATAAAGGTGTTGAAATGGTTAAATATTATGATTCCTTTATTACAAGCAATTAAAAATGTTCCTATGCATGGATTTTTTTTTAGGAATTGTTTATTAAGAGGTTGGGAAGAAAGAATGTATCTAAAAACCATACATGTGGATGGAAAATTAGCAAACCTACATGGGGGGAATCTTGTTCGACCCAACTATGGAGATATAGGAATCCCAATAGTTATAGTTTCAATATGATCAATTCAGATACCCAATGTTTTGATTGATCTTGGGGCTTCCATTAATGTCATGACAAAGGATACAATGAAAAAATTACATTTAACCAAACTATATCCAACATCTATAATACTTGAAATGGCTAACTAATTGATTGTAAAACCAAAAGGGATAATAGAAAATATCCTTGTGAAAGTTGTGACATGGGAATATCAGGTTAATTTTTTGGTATTACAAAACTATAGTAAATGGTTATCCATTAAATCTTGGAAGACCTTGGCTTGCTATAGCATCCACTTTTATCAATTATTTATTTATTTATTTATTTTTGAATTTACATGGTGGAATCGGTAGCCGCCATGAATCCGAGCAGGATGTCCAAATTTTATGGCTGCCATAGTATTTTGCGTTGTCCGCCCTAGAAGCCACCACATAGATCTTCATGCAATCCACCCCTATAACCACCATGCCACAATCATTTTAAACCTTTTACGCCATTGAAAGCACCAGGAAAGGGACAAGCGTTCAGTTCAACGAGGCCCGAGATTTGAACCTTGGACCTCCACCCCCCTTATGGGGTTTGGATGGACCAATTGGTCTACACCTCGGACCTCACTTTTATCAATTATAGGTCAAGGGAGATAACCATTTCAAAAGGAAAATATTTAAAGAACATTTCATTGTATCCTCTAGAAAATCCTTCAATCAATTTTTTTGGTAATTTATGGTTCTCCAAGTTGGATGAGAAAAATGAGGAGAATATCCCAACTTTAACTATAATTGTTATAAACATATAGAGGATTTGGAACCATTGGAAATGGTTATTTTTGAAGAATATACTATCTTAACATGTATGAATCAAGGTTTAAATATGAAAAAACTACCATACATTGACTCTTATGGAAGGATGAGGGTGACAAACATGAATATTTACTATCTATTTCAATACAAGACAACTCATTTAATTTACCACATGGATGACATAGATAACCCCTTTCATACTTTTTTTTTTGGTAGATAATATACTATAACATTAATATAGGGTTTTACAGGTTGACCCAAAACCTTTTACAAAAATCAGCCCAGGGCTGTTGATGAACATGTCCTTACTAAGGATCCTATATATGTAAAATCTACATGCTGCCAAAGCCATTACATCCGGTAAGGCACATAGCCTATTATAAAAAAAAAACTTTCCATAAAACATTTTGGGTATACCCCGAGAAAACACACCTGCATCATAATTACAAAAAAATAAATAGACACAGATCCCTTCCTTGAAATAGTGGAGAAAAAAAAGCTGCAGACACACATAGTAGAGTACTAAAAAAACTCCCACAATATTTGTATTGACAGTTACTCTTAATAATTCTTTGGTAATTGCTTTCTTCCGTATATGACATGCTTACCCCTTTTTTCATTTCAATACCTTATAACAAATATTATTTCTTCGGAAATTACTTTTGATAAAAACATCAAAATATTCCATTATTTTTTGCCTCATAGCAACTTTGAAGGAATTCACTTAGTGCATCCTGACATTAGCAAATTGAAATACAACTAGGAAAATATTTGAACATCAATAGTTTGTTGTATAATGAACAAGAATAAAATTTGTTTAATGTGTTGAGCAAACATTCAAATGTATTTTCATGGTAATATCAAGATATGATAGGAATCCATATTTATATATGCACTCACCACATTTATACTAAGGATGTTATGTCTATTTATTAATCATAAAGGAGATTAAACCTTGCCTTACTTGATATTGTCAAGGACATTTTAAAAAAATTATTAGAAGCATGATTTATTTATCCTATCTTAGATTGTTAGTGAGTTTCTCCACTAGTCATCATTCCTAAGAAGAATGGAAAAATGCATGTGTGTGTTAATTGTCATGAGCTAAATAAATCCACATAAGAAGACCACTTCAAATTACCATTTATCGATCAAGTATTAGACACACTTCCTAGAAATAAATATTTATGTTTTCTTGATAGATTTAGAAGATACAAAAAAATTTAGGTAGCACTAGAGGACCAAGATAAAAAAAATTTCACTTGTCCATGGGGTTATTTTGCTTATCGATTTTTACATTTCAGACTTTGTAATACCCCAATAACTTTTCAATGAGTTTTCCTTGTCATTTTTCATACTTAGAGAATGAACATGTTGAAATTTTTATGGATGTGTAGACACCCAATTTTGACACACCCACAAATAAAAATACATCAAACAAGACACCCAACATCAATAGACACTCAACCAAATCAAAATAAGAAATTTAGGCACTTTATTTTACCTCTTTCAAAATCAACACTCAATGTCAAAAATGCCAATGGTATTTTGATCATCAAGTGGTATTTTTGCAAAATATCCAAAAGTCAAACCCCAACATGTCAAACTAATTGTTGGTTAAAAATACCACTTAGTGGAAAAAATACTAATGGTGATTTTGACCATGAGTGGTGATTTAAAAAAAATACCTAGAATAATTTGGCACGAGTTAGGTACATGCAGATTCCTTCATTCTACTACCTCCTCTAACCTCACACACTCCAACAATAAACTAGACATATAAATTTCAAATAAACCCTAACAAAAGTTTCCTCTCAATCCCTCCTTCAAAATATATATAATCATATCTTAGGGAAAGGATTCAAAAAGCACTCTTTAGATAATTGCATTATGTAGAAAAATCTTCTAGATTTTCATCAACACCTTTATTTAGCATTCTTCATCAAACATTCTTTGGAGGTAAGTCAAGCAAAGCAAGAAGATATTTGGGACAAGGAGGTTCTCTTAGATGTAAGGAGGGATCATTTATAGGTGATAGAATTCATAGTACCTCTCATATATTCACCCTCTTGTTTCCATTTATGCATTCACTTGCCTAATTTTAGCCTTGCTAAATTGCATTTTGAGCACTCATTTGCTTACATTTTCCTTTCCTTTTCCATTTTCATGCTTCTAATATCTTATTGTGTAGGGCATACCTTTATTATTAGGAGAAAATATCATTGCTATAGGTATCTCATGGGTTTAAAATTCCCATTTCAAGTCTCTAACACTTTCTTGCAGACACATTTGAGCTTACCTTTCTTGATGCCTTCATTTTTAGTGATTAAATTGCTTCATTGTAGGCTTCATTTCATGATTTTTTTTTGCAATATCTTCATTTGATGTTGCTCTTTCTATTTGTAAACTCATTTCCTTCATTCTTAGCATACTAACCACTTTCCTTTTATCTCCCTATACATTTAGTTTCAGTCTATTCTCATTTGTAGGCACCATTCTAGTCATAGATCTCTTTTACATATCTTTTCATTACATATTGCATGCTATTTTCATATTTTTAGTCTTACATACTTGCATTCTTTTTGTTCTAATCTATTGTAGTGTTAAATACAAGACTATTGTTGTCTTGTTGTCTCACCAACAACACTCTTTTATATACATTTCATGCCTTTATATTTCCTTGATGTTGTAGATTTTATGAATTTATAATAGTATTTACATTCTTTGTATCTTTTCACATTGCATTTTATTGATTTTATTTAGCTAAGGTTTGATTGGATTAATACATATAATTTATAACATTCTTGTAAGCACATTTTGACTCCCTTACATTCCCAAAACTACCTAGTTTCAGTCATTTTGAGGACTTCCCACTCCCCTTGCATATGCATTCATTTTGATCACTAATTCCTAGGATTTTGTAGCTTTAATCCTAAAATTTGTGGACCTAAGATCTAGAAAACTTATCATAGAATCTTATCCTTCAATTACATCACAAAATTATCCAAAAACAAATTCAAAATTGACCCCAAAATCATTCCAGACCTATTTTAGAGTAAAAATATGAATTACTATACTAGGTGGTAATTTTGACTCTCTAGAACACATAGAGCAAAAATGCCACTGAATGTAAAAAATTCCACTAGCATTTTTTCCACTAACTTGCATTTTTTATAGAGCTCTATTTTCATCCCAAGGAGGCACTCATACTCAAAATTTTCATAAAATGGAGTTTGATCAACTAATAAGATAAAATTCAACTTCACAACACTCTAACAAACCCTCAAAATTAGATAAATCTATTTTTTTTGTTTTCTCTTGCAAGTTGCAAAAATGCCAGTCAAGGTAAAAAATGTAGTGGTAATTTTGCACATTAGTGGAAATTTTTATCAAGCATCAGTTGAGGTAATTCTACCACTTGGCACTTCTCTAAAACCTATTTTTAGAATTTCTCTGCATTCAAATCTCTATTTTCTTAGATCATACCTCTTTTTGGCAAATCAAGGAACCTTACCTTAGATCAAGTTTATCTTCTAAAATATATTAACACTGGGTAAAAATCAAATAACTTTAGACTAAATCTAAATATTTCTATTTCCAAGCACTTAGGCAAGAAGTCACAAAAGCATATAGTCACATATTA
Organism: Wollemia nobilis; assembly: GCA_028583015.1. Lineage (NCBI taxonomy): Eukaryota > Viridiplantae > Streptophyta > Pinopsida > Araucariales > Araucariaceae > Wollemia > Wollemia nobilis. The sequence goes on along the minus strand of JAQPPZ010016270.1, from coordinate 64,444 downwards.
GGCTAAATTGTCTTCTTACATCATCCCTTGTTTTCCTTGAAAAGAAAAATATCTCTTAGTTTAGACCATATTCAAAACAAAAAGGTATCCTAAGTTAGTTCTTGTTTTCTTGCATTTGTGTGTATTAAGATTAACATGCATTTTAGTGATATCCTTCCCAAGTTTGAATAAGATTTTAAGGCTTGACAAAAATTTAGATTAGCGATTCAAAACCTTAGGTGTTTGTTGAATAAAATCATAATTTACCATCAAGCATAACATCAACATTGACACCTTGAAAAATTGCATTGCGTAGAGCCCACTCACATTGAAGATACCCATATCTTTGGGATCACCTTTGGAAAGAGACCCTCAAAGTGGGGAAGTAGGAATAATCCTAGTAGATATTCCCCCCTTCTATGTGTGTGCGAGGTTTTTGAATCTATATCTTGGTAAGATAAATTTTATTCAAAATTAAGTAAGATCACATATTTTTGTTTGCATAGCTTACATCACATTAAATAAAAATAACAAGAACATAACCAAATTTTTAGTCCTATTGGAGGAAGGATAACAACCCCTTGAGTAAATAGATGTATGAAATTTGAGGAAGAAATATATCTTAGCTAGTATATTATAGTAGGCTAGTAGGAGTCATACAGAGGTAGGTTTTCCAAGTTGATATAAATATTTAAAATATCTTCTCTTCTTTTCTACAAGTACTCTAGAAATCAAAACTCTTAATAAATTTACTCCCCTATTCTCAACACCTATAAACCATGGCTTGACATCCTCATCTTAGGAGGTCCACACATGAGCATGACGATCAAGTGGAAATTCCTTGGTCACATCACATACAAGAAGAACATGTCATTGAAAACATTACTTTCAATAGATCATATCAGAGAATACATCAAAAGAAAAAAAAACATATTTCTAGATGTTCTTATGGAAGAATTTAAATAACAAAGTGAGAAAGAATCACCCATAACTCATGATAACATTGAATATTCCAATGGTCAATCCACTATCACACAAATCAATAAAAATCAAAACAACTTTGCTAGTCTTAATGTGGCTTGGTGCAACCCATTGATTCTACAACTCCACCAACCATATATATAGGGATATCCATTATGGGAATCCCATTTTCATCATCTTCCTCTAGAATCACAATGTCTATTACAAACCCTAACTCCACAAACCCCTTTCTAAATTATGACTTAGGGATTAACCAAACTCCTCCAACTATGACATCAACCCAAGCTACTTCATATTTTATGATCTTACCTTTTATGTATAAATCTCTTACATAACCATTTTTAATTATACCTACCCAAAAAAATCCTCCACCTAATGACTTCTAATATATCAATGCTAAAATCCAAGACCTTGAAAAGAGGGACTTCAATTTTGAAGAATTTGAATGTCAAATTGCCTCTCTTAAAGGTTCATCCAAATTAAAGTATTTTTTTTGAAGAATTCTACAAGGAACCATTGTATCTTAAAATAGTTAACCATCCTATCCCAAATAAATTTGAAATTCCTAAGTTCCAAATATATAATGGGAATCAAGACCCCATCAACTACTTAAGGTTATTTCAAATAGCATGCAATGACATCAATCATGATAAAAACTACTCCTTATGTTATTCCCTAAAAGTCTTAGTGGTTTAGCCTTAGAATGGTATTTCTAAATACCTCAACATTCCATAAATATATTGAAAGAGCTTATGGAAGATTTTGTAAAATAATTTTCAGTCTATATAGAAGAGAAGGTCACCATAGATGACCTATATCAACTTAAACAATCCAAGACTGAACACTTCTCAGATCTCCTAGGAGAAAAAATAAGTTTAGTGGGAATATTTCAATATATTCCTACCCTTAAGGAACTCTTACACATTTTCATAAGAAATATCCATGAACAACTATCATATCCTTTAGAAATGACAAACATAACTTCTTTTGAAGAAGCCATATACATGGCTAAAAGAGTAGAAGTTATCCTCATAAGGTGAGGATAACTCAACAACAACAAGAAAGAGGAAGAAAAACCTTCCCAAAAAGGACAATACAAGAACAAACATGTCATAGGAGATGGTGTAATAGATTCCCGTCAAACCAATAACATAAATACAACTCAAAACTCTCCTCAAAAACTAGTGGTACAAAGAGAAGACAAACCCAAAAGGTAATATAAAAGTACTGGATAGAGTTAAGATATCATGTTAAATATGATCCTTGATTCAAAGATGCTAGAAATCCCACCAATTAGATATTGGGATACAACCAAAGAATTACCTAACTAGTATAAGCATGACAAACATTGTGAGTACCATTGCATATAAGGGCACTTAACCAAAAAATGCATTTCTATAAAGAATATTATTAAAGATATTATAGAATAAGGTAATATAGTTTTCAACCAAAAATATTCCTCCAATAAAAATTTAGGTATATTTCAAAATCCCTTGCTACCACATGATAAAAAGTTTACCAGCTTTGTAGGCACTATGCATTTATCAAGACCATCCTATGTAGTGACTAGAAAACAAGTGATAAAACCAATCCTCTTATCAACCGCCTTTAGTTATTCATCTCAACACTAAGATAAATATTCCTAAAAATCTCCTTTGGTATCACACCTCCTCAAAAAACTTTACATTCCTTTGACCTCTACCAGCAATTAGAAGAAATTCTAGCAAAACTTTCCCTTCTAGAATTACTAAAGACATCATCTAACCATAGGGATATATTGTTAAAACTTTTGAGTGAGCAATAATTCCCTCAAGACATATCACCTAATGATATCACCAACATAGTTGGATTTTTTGGGGTAAATAGTGCTATCCTTGCATTCCATGAAACAAATGCATCACTTGAAACAACATCAAAATTCACCCCTTTACATCCTAGCTCAAATAGGCAATAAACATATCAAGAGAGTCTTAGTGGATAAAAAATAAGCCATGAATGTCTACAATACCAAATTTTTACAAAAATGTTTACTTAGGTATAAAATATTTATAAAAATTAGACCTTATTATTTGGGCATTTGACAATGAAGAAGGAGAGGTAATAGGTACCATTACCTTACCCTTAAAATTAGGAACATTCATATGAATATCAAGGAAGGATTGTCCATGTCCCTAGAGATCTAGAACCATTCACCTTATTTAGTGCTTTAGATATTCAATAAATTAACCTTTGCACCTCAATACAACCAACATTATCATCCAATGAACCTAAAGAAAATAGAGGAACAAAAATATTGGAAGAACCCCTTATAGATCTAGGGGATGATACCCAACTTTATTCCAAATATCAATTCAACTTGATCTACCAAAACCCTGACCCATTTGTAGAGTTAGTGAGTATGTTCTTATCCCCTCACACTATAGGTTTACCTAGTAGGAAAGGGCTAAAAGTTCAAATAGGAACTTGTGGTTTCATATATAGTGGAATAATCATATAAGAAAGAATCCAAATATGTAACTTCATGCACAATGAATGGACATGCATCTCATGTTACATACCACCTATATTCTTAATATTCAAAAAAATGTTGACCAATATGGGATACCAAGGCAAATGCCTAGGTCAATATGAAAAAGGTATAAAAGAACCTTTAGAAGATGAACCTTGGCTAGGAAAATGTGGGATAAAATTCATCCCAAGAAAAAATGAGTCGTCATCTTTATTAGAGGAGGAAAATGAGGATAATTATACCAAATATTTGCATGGCTTCCAATGGGGTGATGAAGATGAAGAAGATATATGGTCTCTCTTCAATGAAATACTTAATAAAACTATATGATTTGCTAGCATTAACATGTTGACAATCATACATCTAGAATCAATAGCAAATCTGAAAGAAGGTGACATTGAGTAGTCCTCTTATCAAACCTATATTGAAAAATCACTTAAATAAATCTTAAATTTGGACTCCACACAACTATCTAAACCAGAATAAACATCACTAGATCCATAAGCATTTGAATAATTAGGGGTACAAACTATCCCTCATAATTTTTAATATGAATTGCAAGACTTGATAAAAAAAACAATAGATGTTAACATTGATATAGGATAAAACACTTGACTTCTTAAATTGCGAAAAGTTCTAACCTAAGATGAAAAAATAGAATTTACAAACCTGCTAAAAAATTTCATGATATTTTTTCTTGGACATAGGATGATATGCCAAGACTTGACCCCTCATTAGTAGTATATCATTTAGTTGTATGTCCAGATGCCAAACCTATCAAACAAAAATCTAAGAAAGATACATCCAAAAGTTGCTCTTTTGGTAAAACATGAACTACAAAAAAACCTAGATGTTGATTTCATAAAAGCCATATATTATTCGGGTTGGATCTCCAACATTTTTCTTGTCACTAAGAAGGAAGGATCCATTCAGGTTTGCATAGACTTCAAATATATAAATAGATCATATCCAAAAGATAACTTCCCCTTACCAAACATAGACATGATAGTAGACTTCACTGCATGATCTAAAATGCTATCTTTAATGGATGGATTTTTAGGATATAACCAAATGAATATTGCTCCTGAGGACCAATCTAAAATAGCTTTCACAACCCCTTGGAGAACCTTCTACTCTCAAGTTATTCTATTTGGCCTAAAAAAAGCAAGAGAAACATATCAAAGATCCATGAAATATATCTTCCATTATCTCATGCATAACACTATAGAATACTATGTAGATGACCTCTTAGGCCACTCCAAAAAAATAAAAAACCATGTTCATGACCTAAGACATATTTTTGAAAGACTATGAGAATATAAAGTTAGGCTAAAACCCCCAAAATACATTTTTAGGGTAACATTAGAAAAACTATTAGGGTTTATTGTATCCCATCAAATTCGACCCTTCAAATATTGTGATAATAACAAATATGCCACCACACACAAATTTTATTGAACTGTGTAGCCTCAAAGGCATATTGCAAGCTATTCATAGATTCATCTCACAATTAGCAAACAAGTTACAACCTTTCTCTAGGTTGCTCAAAAAAGACATATAATTGAAATGGGATAATGAGTGTCAAAAGGTCTTTGAAGCCTTGAAGACTTATCTATTGACATCACTTGTCTTAATACCATAAAATACAAACACCATTTCTATTATACATAGTTGCTATCGAGCATCCCATTTGAGCCTTACTAGCTCAATATTATGATCAACATCAAGCGAGGGCCATCTACTATATAAGTAGAACTTTAATGAGTTACGAAACATTTTATACATTGTTGGAGAAATTATTCCTAGAAATTGTTTTCTCCTCCAAATTAAGACAAAACAAACTTAATTATAGCAATGGTAGATCCTCTATGATACCTCATGTTAAAACATTACCTATCAGGAATGACTACCAAGTGGGTCATAGCCCTTAGTGAATTCAATATTGAATTTGTCAATCAAAATTCACTAAAATGGCAAGTTATAGCTAATCAAATTTATGCCATGCTTTTATAATCAAAACACCCCATAAACATATCCTTTCTTGATGAAATTATTCTAACTATAGAAACCCAAGAACCTGAATATTAGACCTTGTACTATGATGGAACTAGATGTGAAAGGTGTAGGGGTAGATATCATCTTGGTCACACAACAACATCAAATCATACCTTTATTCTTTAAACTTTGTTTCTCATGCACACACAACACATAAAAATATAAAGCTTTAATTTTAGTTCTTAGAGTCACATAAAATCTCAAAATCAAGACTTTAATAGTATATCATGATTCCCAATTGGTTATAAACCAAGTCAATGGTATTTATCAAACCAAATATGATAAACTAAAACCCTACAAGGACATCATAGATAAGTTTATAACTTGCATTAACCAAATAAAAATAGAATCCATTCCATGATCAAGCAATCACCATGCCAATGCCATGGCCACCCGAGAATCCCTTATTCCTCTAGAATTGGAAGAAAAATATACCTCAATTGTTATAAGATCAGTAAGTGAGCCTTCCATGTTAAATTCATGTCTACAACCCCAAAAATTGTACCATTGAATTAGTTTCACCCCAAGAAACTTGGTATCAGGATATCCTTAGATCCCTTAAAGAAGTGACATTCCCCGAAGGATTCAATTCTAAAAAATGGAGACAATTAAGGTTGAAATCCTACAAATATGTCATCATCGAAGATAATATTATATTGGAAATATTTCAATGGCATACTCCTTATATGTGTAAATGTAAAGGAAGCCTAGATAATTATAAAATAAGCCCATGATGGATCATTTTGTGGCCATTTTAATGGAATATCCATAGCTAGAAAGCTCCTTATTATGGGTTATTATTGGCCTTCTATGGAGAAAAACATCCATGACTATGTTAAGAGATGTGACAAGTGTCAATGTCATGACAACCTTGTCCATGCATCCTCTCAAAAATTGTAACCAATCACATCACCTTGGACTTTATCCTCTTGGGTATTAGACATTATATGTAAAATCAACCCTCAATTATTCAATGGCCATAAATTCATCATCATGGCCATAAAATACTTCACTAAATGGGTCAAGGTAATACCCCTATCCATTGCAATAAGGATCTAAGTATCCAAATTGATACTTAACCAAATCATCAACCGCTACATGATTCCATATATTCTAATCATGGATAATGGAGTCCCTTTAAAAAATGAAGAAGTCACCAAATTATGTTAAAATACAAAATCCAACAAAAATGGTCAACACCATATTACATGCAAGGAAACAAACAAGCAAAATCATCCAACAAGATATTAATCAAAATGATCAAGAATTTAATCAACAAGAATGGTCAAGATTGGCATTTATAACTATACCCCACCCTATGGGTATATTTTACCAGTGTACAAATCCCTACAAGGGTAACACCCTATGCTCTAGTTTACGACATAAAATTTATCTTCTATTTTGAACTAGAAAAGCCCTCTCCTAGAGTCCTCTTGCAAGATTTTTCAATAGGATATGAATATTTTCTAGGTAACCTACAAAAATTAAAAATTTTAGATATATTAATACCTTAGAACACCTAAGAACATATAACAATAGACTTTAACACACCTATCGCAAGAAAGTGCATCCATGATCCTTTGAAATTGAGGACTTAGTCCTCAAAGAAAACCAAAAGAACACCAATGCCAAAGATGAGCTTAAAGGAAAATTTAAAACTAATTGGTTAGGACCCTTCATCATCACCACAAAATTTTATTCAAGAGCCTATTATCTAGCCACATTATATTGCAAATAACACAAAGAACCAATCAACATTATGCACCTCAAAATGTACTATGCATAAAACATTGCATCACTTGCTTGCTCATATGATCGAATGCATTATTATCTACATAAAATCATTACATTAATTTTTCTAATCATATTATAGAGTTAGGAGAAATTAAGAGAATTCTTATGATGATGAAAATATTCATTCTTTCCTAATTTCACTTGCATTGCATCCACATAGCAAAGCCTCATGTTGAGTGATCCTATCAATCCCACAAACTCCTATTTTATGATAGGGAGCCAAAATTTCAAGAACCCAAAAACCCAATTCTCATTCAACAACTTGGAAAATATCTACAAAAATGGCAACAGTCTGCCAAATAAAATGGAAGCAACTCTGTCTCTATAGTTTTTTGACCCCTGTGCATGTATTTGCTTCTCCCTTTTAAAATCTCTGGTGTGACTCTCTGTTTCCATTTTGTGGCCGTTCATTTCATTTCTCATGCCTCCTCATTGTCTTGGCCTTCGAAACGTTTTATTCCAACTCTTGGTCTTTGTCTGCTTTCATTGCACCTTGGTACCATGTGTTGTTCAGTTCTACCACTGTAGACTCTGTCCACCTGTCAACCAATGGTGACGTTCAGTATACCCACCATTTGATAATTTCCTCTGTAACGGCCCCTGTAACTGCCTACCCTTTTCTTTGGTCATGAAAATGCGACATGTCGTGATATCACGACACTTTTTCTTCTTTGCCAATATGTCACGATATCACGCCACTTTTCCCTTCTTACTCTTTCTCTTCTATTTTAGTCATGAAAATGCGACATGTCGCGATATCACGACACTTTTCTCCCTTGTGCCTTCTCTCATATTTTGGTCGCAAAAATATGACATGTCGCGATATCGCGACACTTTTCTCCCTTGCGCCTTCTATCGTATTTTGGTCATGAAAATGCGACATGTCATGATATCACGACACTTTTTCTCTCTTGAGCCTTCTCTCGCCTTTTGGTCGTGAAAATGTGACATGTCGCGATATTGCAACACTTTTTCTCTCGTGATCCTTCTCTCGGATTTTGGTCGCAAAAATGTGACATGTCATGATATCGTGAAACTTTTTCCCTCGTGAGCCTTATCTCAGCTTTTGGTCATGAAAACGTGACATGTCACGATATCACGACACTTTTTCTTCTTTGCCGAAGTGTCATGATATCGTGACACTTTTTTGTCTTTGCAGTATTTTGCTTTTCATTGGGTGCTCCTGCATCAGACACCCAGGGTGGATTGAGAAGTGACCTTCACTTATATATTGTTAAAGGAAAACCCAGGCAATAAACCTCTATTTTTGACAACCAAGTTGCATCTTCTACAGGTCTGCCTTTCCACTTGACCAAATATTCTGAATATTGCCTGTTCCTGGTACTTTTGCCTTCTCGAATGTCTAGTATTTCCTCTATCTCAACTGTGGCTGGCATAGACACTGGAATACTCCACAAACTTGTTCTTGGTGTCTCACTACTACCTCCTTCATGGTATTCTACCAAGTCTAAAATATTAAAAATAGGTGATATATTCAGCTCGCTTGGCAGTTCCACTTCGTAGTAATTTCTTGAATCTCTTTTACCTATGATCCTGCATGGTCCAAACCTCTTCATCTTCAGCTTGTTGTAGGTTTTTCTAGGAAACATTTCCTTTCTCAAGTGAACCATGACCTCATCTCCCACTTGGAACTCCTTGAAACGCCTCTTCTGATCTACTTTGGCCTTGTACTAAGTATTCATCTTATTGATATGTTGTTTTACCTCTTCATGTAAACTATTTATGTGTTCTGCAAAATATTTAGCCCTAACACTACTCTTTTCTCCTTTACCCATCATTCTCAACTCAGAAGCATTCCTTGGGTTGTTCCCATACACAATATGGAATGGTGATTTACCAGTACTTCTATTGATAGAATTGTTGTAAGCAAATTTTTCCTATGGCAAAATCAAATCCCATCCCTTGGGCTTATCTCCTACTAGGCATCTTAGAATATTACCCAAAATTTTGTTCACCACCTCTATTTTTCCATCATTCTGCGGGTGCTATGCAGAACTGAACTTCAAATCCATTTTCAGCTGCTTCCACAAAGTCATCCAAAAATAACCCACAAATTTGGTATCTTTGTCAGATACTATACTCTTGGGTAGACCATGAAGGCATACCACATCCTTGAAAATAAAGCCTGCAACATGAACTGCATCACTCATTTTTTGACATGGAATAAAATGAGCCATATTTTAAAACCTGTCAACAACAACTAAAATGGAGTCATTCCCTCATTGTGTCCTTGGTAGGTCAAGAAAAAAATCCATATTGATGTCCTCCCATGGTCTCTTTGGTATAGGTAATGGCTGATACAATCATGTATTCTGTCTCACTCCCTTAGCCATATGACACACTTTGCAACCCTGCACAAATTTCATCACATCTTGCTGCAACTGTGGCCAATGGTAGTTTTCACTAACAAGGGCAATGGTCTTATCTTGACCAAAATGTCTAGCTAGTCCTCCACTATGATTCTCCTTTATCATATTCTCCCTCATTGAAATTATAGGAATGCACAATTGGTTCCTTTTGAATAGCATCCCATCTTGGATTATAAAATCCAACCACTTAGTTCTATCCAAAGTAATAGGGTACAAACATGCCTTCCAAGCCTCTACAAAATCTGGATCCTCTGGATACAAAGTCTTGAGTTCTTCAAACCCAATGAATTCCACTTTTATATCTATCAACAAATTTTGCCTTCTACTTAAGGCATCTGTAACTCTATGAGACTTCCCACTCCTATGCTTCAAAACAAATGTATAACTCTGTAGGAATTCAACCCACTTCAAATTTCTCTGATTTAGTTTTCCCTGACCATTAATATACTACAAAGCTTGATGATCAGTATATAAAAAAAACTCTTTTTTTAACAAATAGTGTCTCCATTTATTAAGAGCCTAAAATATAGTATAAAATTCCTGATCATAAACATAGTATTTCTTCCTAGAATCATTTAACTTCTCACTAAAATATGCAACAGGTTTACCTTCCTGAATCAACATAGCTCCAATGACACTACCACTAGCATCATAATCAACCTGAAATACTTTATTAAAATCTGGAAGTATCAAAATGGGTTGTTCTGTCACCTTCTTTTTCAACATCTCAAAACTTGCACCTACCTTTGTAGTCCACTTAAAATCCTTCTTATCCCCTCTCATGGTTTCTGTCAAGGGTGCACAAATACTGCTAAAGTTTCTAATGAACTTTCTGTAGAAAATTGCAATACCATGGAATGATCTTACCTCCGTTGTGTTCCTTGGAGTAGGCCACTCAATGATAGCCTTCACCTTCTCTAGATCCATTTTTAGACCCTCATATGAGATGACAAATCCCAGATACACCAACTCCTTATTCACAAAACTGCACTTCTTCAAATTAATCAGCAACTGCTCCTCCCTCAGCTTTTCAAAAACTATTCGAACTTGCATCAAATGCTCTTCTAATGTCTTACTAAAAATCAGAATATCATACAAATAAATAATAACAAAATTCTCTAGGAATTATCTCAACACCTCATTCATTAACCTCATGAATGTACTAGGTGCATTAGTTAGACCAAATGGCATAACCAACCACTCATACAAACCCTCTTTGGTTTTGAAGGCAGTCTTCCACTCATCACCCTCTTTGATGTGAATCTGATGATACCCACTCTTTAAATAAATATTTGTGAAGTATTTAGCTCCAGTCAAATAGTCCATTATATCATCCATTCTAGGTAATGGAAATCTATACTTGATGGTAATCTTATTTATGGCTCTGGAATCAGTACACATTTACCATTCTCCATCCTTCTTCGGTGCTAGTACTGTAGGTATTGCACAGGGACTCAAACTCTCTCTAATAAACCCCTTCCTCAAAAACTCTTGAACCTGTCTGTTCAACTCCTCATTCTCCACGGGAGACATTCTATGGGCTCCCTTATTGGGTAAACTAGCTTCTGGAATCAAATCAATTTGATGGCTAATATTTCTCATTGGTGGTAAACCCTCAGGCACATTATCTAACACAATATCAGGAAACTTTTCTAATAGAATTTCAGCATCTACTGGAATATCCATACATGGTTCCTTCTTAACAGTAGGAATTAAAGCATAACACATAGAATCCCTCTTCAGGCCAGCCAAAAATTTTCTACCATCTACCAAACATATTCTAGCACTACTGCATACCTTTTCATCCACTTCCTTCAATGGCTTCAACTTGTGGCGCACTCCACCTTTCATCAGAGAGTAAGTATTCGCATGCCCATAATACACCGCATGTCTGTCAAATTACCATGGCCTCCCCCAAAAAAAATGGCAAGCATCCATAGGCAAAACATCACACAGAACCTCATCTTGATAATTTCCAATATGAAATTTAACTAAACACTGCTCACTGACTAATGCTCTATGATATTTCTGCAACCACACAATTCGATATGGATGCGGGTGCTCCCTCTTATCCAATTTCAACTTAGCAACCATTTCTCCTAAAACCAAATTATTTGTGCTACAATTATCTATTATAACATTACAGGCCTTACCTACACATTTTCATCTCATGCGAAATAAACTCTTCCTTTGATCCACATAGTTCCCTCCATTCATCAATGCTCTTCTTGTCATCAATGCTTCTCCTTCTTCTGCTTCTTTAGAATGTTCTGATTTAGCACCTTCATCTGCTACAACAGCTTTGGCATGACCCTCAGGTCTCTTATTCGTCCTCTCTCAGTGTTGGGGACACTCATATGCCCGATGTCCCTCTTCCCCACAATGGAAACAGGTTCCACGAAATCCTCCTCTTTTGTACCTACGTCCAGATCTACCTCTTCCTCTTTGGTAACCATTGTTATGATTACGGGGGTGGTAGGTATTCTCCTCTTTCTGATCCTGGTTATTACTTGTTTCACCAGTCTTCTTTTGATCTTCATATTTTTCTCCACTAGTTCTTCCACCAGTTCTTCCACCTCGACCTCTTCCTCTTTGTTTGATTTCAAATCTTCTGTTCAGCTTCTCTTCAACCTTCAAGGCAAACTGATATGTATCCTCAATGGTGGTTATTTTGACAAAACTGAGTTCTTCTTGGATATTCATTCTTAACCCATTTATGTAATGAGCTACTTTCTCCTTACTATCCTCTGAATGTCCAGTTCTTATTAAAATTTGGTAAAACTCCTCGGTATATTCTTTGACATATTTTCTTGACTGTATCAAGATTTACATTTTCCTCAACAGATCCAATTTGTAATCTACAGGAATAAACTACCTCTTCAACTTCTCTACCATTCGATCCCATTTGGTTATATTTTCCTTTCCTCTCCTATTTCTTTCTAGCTGTACTTCTTTCCACCATATGCTAGCATGGCATTTCAACTTTGTTTTTGCCAATTTGATCCGATCTGGATATACAACCTCCTCATACTCAAAATACTCATCCATATCATTGATTCAATCAATCAACTCCTCGGGATTGAGATTCCCAGAATACGTGGAGACATCAAACTTTGGCTTCTTCCCGATCCGAGATATGGCCTTAACTAATATGGCTTCTACAGGATCCATTGCTTTTTCTTCATCCGATGGATCATCAACCTCCCAAGCTTCATCTTCACTATGATATTCTCTCCTTGGCTCAACCCTTCTTTGCAACTCCTCTTGCAGGGCTTGCACTTGCCCCTACAAAGCTCTAAAATCTTCTTTAGGTACCACATTCCTCCCACCACCACGGTTTCTTCGTAGAGGCATTCTTCCTCACTCTCTTCTCACAACCCTTCCACAGATCCTGGTGCAAACTGCCTCACTTTCGGTGATCTAATCACACACTTAGGAACTCCAGCTCTGATACCACTTGATAGGGAGCCAAAATTTCAAGAACCCAAAAACCCAATTCTCATTCAACAACTTGGAAAATATTTACAAAAATGGCAATAGTCTGCCAAATAAAATGGAAGCAACTCTGTCTCTATAATTTTTTGACCCCTGTGCATGTCTTTGCTTCCCCCTTTTAAAATCTCTGGTGTGAATCTTTGTTTCCCTTTTGTAGCCCTTCATGTCATTTCTTGTGCCTCCTCGTTGTCTTGGCCTTCGAAACGTTTTATTTCAACTCTTGGTCTTCGTCTGCTTTCATTGCACCTTGGTACCACGTGTTGTTCAGTGCTGCCACTGTAGATTCTGTCCATCTGTCAACCAATGGTGGCATTTGGCATACCTACCATTCGATAATTTCCTCTGTAACGACCCCTATAACCGCTTGCCCTTTTCTTTGGTCGTGAAAATGTGACATGTCGCGATATCGTGACACTTTTTCTTCTTTGCCAATATGTCACGATATCATGACACTTTTTCCTTCTTACTCTTTCTCTTCTCTTTAAGTCATGAAAATGCGACATGTCGCGATATCGCGACACTTTTCTCCCTTGCACCTTCTCTCATATTTTGGTCATGAAAATGCGACATGTCGCAATATCACGACACTTTTATCTCTTACGCCTTCTCTCATATTTTGGTCATGAAAATGCGACATGTCATGATATCTTGACACTTTTTATCTCTTGAGCCTTCTCTCATATTTTGGTCACGAAAACGCAACATGTCGCGATATCGTGACACTTTTTCTCTTGTGAGCCTTCTCTCGGCTTTTGGTCACAAAAACACGACATGTCGTGATATCGCGACACTTTTTCCCTCATGAGATCACAACACTTTTTCCCTCATGAGCCTTCTCTTGGATTTTGGTCATAAAAACATGACATGTTGCGATATCATGACACCTTTTCTTCTTTGCCGAAGTGTCGCGATATCACGACACTCTTTCTTCTTTGCCGAAGTGTCGCGATATCATGACACTTTTTCTTCTTTTCTGAAGTGTCACGATATCGTGACATTTTTTCTTCTTTGTAGTATTTTGCTTTTTGTTGGGTGCTCCTGCATAATTTTCTCTCTACTTTCTTCTGCTTCCTTTTTATATCTATCACATTTCCTCTCTTCTTCTCCCTCTCTTGGTTTAAGTTATAGATGACACGATCATCTGTGGTGCTAATGACCTAGCCTCTCCCATTTGTTTTATCCAAAATTTAGGACATAATCAACTGCTTCTATCTCTCTTCTACTTTATCTTTCTTAGTTATCATATTTTACTCTCTTCTTATCACTCTCTTAGGTTAAGTGATGTATGACATGATCATCCATGGTCTTGATGACCCATCCTTATCCCTTTCTTATATCCCTTTGAATTCACATCACATTTTCAACACCTTGTATCAACACTATTTTCAACAAAAAATAAGCATTTACTCCAACTCTCATGATTATTTAATAGGCCCTTTTAGAGCATTGCTTCTTCTCCTCTAATGCATTGCAATATTACAATTATTTGTAGGCATGTCATGCAACATAGGATAATTTCAACACTTCAACATGGCCTATCAAATCTATCATGAAATTTACTCATTAATTTCATCAAACACAACTTATTTGATAAACCTCCCAGGTTAGGAAACCTTCTATAGCTAATATCTCATGGACCCATAATTTTTTGTGAGTCTCACTAGATACTACTTGGATAAGGTTATCTTCCCTAATTGGTTTACCATATAAGCTCACAATCAAATATAAATCAAACTCTCACAAGCTACTTTTCAATAAGTCAATTGGATTGAGAAGCATCATTGATACAATATCTTTTAGACCTAAAATTACTTGTAAGCCTTACTATGCACTAGATCAATGGTGTATTTAATTTTTACCTAGTTTTATTGCATCAACATGCAATCATACACGAATCAAAACCTTATTGACTACTTTTCAAATAAACCACATGGACTAGGAAACTTGATAGATCCAATATCTTGTAGGACTACAATTATTTGTAAACTTTAGTAGGTACTAGATCTATGGGATCTTATTAGGAACCTAATTTCATATATCAACATACAATCAAACACAAATAAAAACCTCACAACATGTTATTCAAATAAACCACTCAAACTAAGGAATTCTATCGATCCAATGCCTTGTAGACCTATAATTATTTGTAAGCCTCACTAGATTTTGGATTGATGGTGTCTTCTTAGACACTTAGTTTTCTAAAACAATAGATGATCAAAAAATTATGTTCTCACCTCCTACCACTAGTATAATACATCATTCAAGTTACAAGATTCTACGAACCCAATGCCTTGCAGGCTTGCAATTACTTGTAAGCCTCACCAGATACTAGACTTTTAAAATATTGTTAGCTTGGATGGTTTATGAAACAAATATGCAATCAAAAATGTTTTCTAAATAATCTACATGATAAGAAATTCATGGCTTCAAAAATCTTTTCAAATATGAGTAGATATTCTCTATCCATTCATAAAAACATTCATATGTTAGATAATGGATAAATAACTTCTTCCATATTAAATGATATCTCAAGCCATCATTTCCTATCATAACTATCTTGATTTTCCTCATATATCTATAGCACCTTTGACTATTCATGTCCCATGTCTCATGTACATACAATTTTTGCATGCACATCAAAAAAATGATAGACATGGTTGATGATGACTACTAATATATCAGGCAATTCAAAACATCATTGCCTCAAACTTCTTATCAATCTAAAATAACAAAAATTATCCAACATATTTTCAGTTAGATTCAAGACCCTTATTTTGACACCTTGCATTTATACAAAGTATTTGCATAAAATGCTAGGTAAAAAAAATGTAGACGATGGGAAAACCTTGCGTTATTTTCTCTTTAGATCTAATTAATGTCAAGTGTGTGTGGGGGATATTTTTTAGAATCTCTTCTTCCCCACTTGAGGATCTCTTTCCAAAGGAAATACCATGGATATGATAATCCTAAACACAACTAGACCCCTACTTTTGTGCTTTTTTATATGGTTGTATAAAAGTTGGTGTAATGCTTGTTTTTGTAGTATTTATGAGTTCAATTAAAACAAACACCTAAGGGGTTTGGATCTATTAATCTGGAATCTTTATCGAGCCTTAATGGTTATTTGAAATTAAATCATCAATAATCACCTAAAATTCAATGCTTAGTTTAAATTACACAAATGCAAGTGAACAAGATCTAACCTATATGCACTTCAATTTTTGAATGCACTAGACTAAGGAGATTTAAATTTAAGGGCAAACAAGGAAGAATGCAATCAAACAATCTAGCCTAAATGTAACTATATGTTTTTCAATTTCTTGCCAAAGTACTTGAATATGAAAGAAATATTAAAATCAAGCTTAGGGTTCCTTGATTGATTGGTATTTTAGTATTTTGTAAAACAATTGAAGAATTTTGTAAATAATTTGAGGTTTTGTATCCGATTTGGATTTTTTTTAAACTAGAATTCCTTAAATTGTCAAAATAGATGTGAGTTATGTTTCAAAATAGTAGAAAAATAGAAACAAAACACATATAAATTGAAATGGTATGGCTAAGGATGGGCCAAGTGGTCGGATTACCTCTCTTGGAGCCTATCTACCAAATTTTCCACTACTGTCAAATTTGCCACAAGAATTTTAGTAAATTTGCATAAAAAACACCAAAAAAAATTAGGTTTATTTGATTTGAGGGGTCTTTTTGAGTGCAGTGAGGTGGTAAACTATCTTCCCTAGCTGATCAACCCCTTATTGATGAAAATAATGATTTTGCTTACCTTCTTGAAGTGGAGTTTGGCCTATTGCCAAATTCACCATTGGGTTTACCAAATTCACTAGTGGTGAATTTGGTATGAGTGGTGAATTTAGTTCTATTGTTTTGTTTACCAAATTCACCATAGGGATGGCGAATCTGGTCCTAGGCAAGAATTTTGTGTTTTTCGGGTAGATTCTGATTGATTTTGACTATGTTTTTGAGTTGAAACTTACTAAGTAGGATACTAATATGATTATTGAGGTTTATAAATGATAAAATTAGAGGATTAAGCCTCCAAAACTATGATGTGCCAAATTATCCATAGGGGTGGGGAATTTGGTCCTAAGATGGATTTTTGAAAATTTGGGGAAGATTTAGGACTGATTCAAGAAATGTTTTGGCTGATATTAAAGGGGAAGGATCCCACTATGTTTTGAAAGGTTTGTATGCAAGAAAATCAGATTATTAAACCTCTAAAATAGAGGATTTAAGGACTAAAATTTTTAATAGCAGTGGAAAATATGTAATCCCTTTAAGGGACTATAAATCTAATAAATCAAAGCTTTTAACAGAGATGAGATGCAACTTGATGGATTGGGAATGTCATAAAAGGGGTAAAATTAACCTCCAAAAAGTCTATATTAACAAATTAGAGTCGAAGATTAAAGGAATTAGTGAAATGGGCCCAAAACTCCCTAAAACTCAAAAGGAATGGGCAATATGTAGATATTGCCAAGATTTGATTAAAATAAAATGCAGGGTACTGAAATTCAAATGCTAATATGTCAGGAAATGTAATAAATAACTAATTTAACTTAATTAAAATAAATTAGGAACTAGATAATGGAATTTTTTTGAGAAATTTTCTTTAAAACAAGGTTAAGCATAAATATGTAAAATGGAATGAAATGCTATTGAAGTGCTTGAATAAGGAAATAGATTGCAAAAATGCTTAATAAATGAAATTAAAATAGCATGGAGGAATATAAAAGGAGTTAGTATGTTGTATTCAAGATAAAATATCCGTAGTCAAGATATTTAGTAATGATTTTATCCTAAAAATATGCAAAATAAATATGATGAAAACCATGCAAAATAAAGGATTAGAAGAAAAATGTATTAATGGAATGAATACAAACTGAAGTAAGCCTGAAAATAGATGTTAGGGATGATAAAATGTGCTATAAATCCTAAAGGTTAGACTTACAAGCAAATATGATAGAGCCTACAAGAAAAAAAGTAAGGTCAACAATGAAGAATATGTAAAAAATGAAATAAGAGCAAGTAAATGGAGTTAGTCAACATGCAAGGCTAAAATAAGGAAGCTTAAAATGAAAAAGGAAGCAATAAAATTAATGAAATATCTAGCTATATTTCACCTAGCTATGGCCCCTTCCTAGGATGGAGATCTCCTTGCCACCAAGCCTCCTAGCCTTGTCTAGTTGCCATCCAGAAGTGCTTGCAAAGTGGCCCCAAATGATTGAAATGCTTGAAGAGAAATATAATAATACTTAAAATGAGAATACTAAGAATAAATAAGGAGATTAGAAATTTGTAAAGAGCTTTCATATAGTGAAATTCCTTGGAGAATGCTTACCCCATGACCTCCTTAAATAAGATTTGGGAGGGGACTTGGATGGAATTAGAGGATAATATCAATTCAAACAAGTTCATCCTAATACTTATTGAAGCATGTGGGACTGATGGTGGAGGTGAAAGGAGGCTCAATCCATGCCTAACTAGTTTGTGTGGAATATTCTTGACCATTTTGCCAAATTTACCACTATTTACCAAATTTTCCATAGGTGTGGCAAAATTTGTTCTGTGGGGCAAATATGGTAAAGAATAAGATCATACTATGGATAGTTTGAATTTTAAAAGGTTTACAAATTCACAACTTAGAAAAATTCACCATAGAGGTGGCAAATTTGGTAAAAGACTAATTTTGGCTGAAAAAGATTGATTTTGTAGTTTTACCAAATTCACCACTCAACTTACCAAGTTTGCCACTGGTGAATTTTTTTAGAGTGGAAATTTTGGTAATGGTAAAATTGTATGCCCAAAATGGTGAGGAATGACCAATTTTATTATTTGTGAAGTTTATAACTAGTTGCGATTGGTGTGTCAAAATTGGGTGTCTACAAAAACCACGGGTAGTGAATCCATATATCAACATGATAAAAAATTCAATTCTAAACTAAGCATATACCAAAAATATTATCTTGTCAAAATTTCAAACAATAATCAATCAAATTCATCAATACAAGAAATATCCCCATTGATTTGTAGACCCCTAGGAAAAAATGGGACTCGATAATCAACACTTTGCATATCCATAATAATTTATGACTATGCCAAGTAGAATATTGTAAAGTATTTATGCTTCTTAATTTTCTATAAACTAGTGAAGATATTATATTCACACTCACAATAGATCTTTTAGACTAGGGGCCATGTTACCATATGGACCTCTAAGAATAGGAGATTCCTTTTTTCCATGTTTTGCATATATACAATTATTTGTACATACATCAAGCAAAGGAGAAGGGATTATCATTTTCTTGGATTTTCCATATGAAAGTGTTACCCTCGATCTATAATATTTGTTGTTATAGCAAGCTCTCAGATATCTCAACACATCATATGTGCTCTTGGATACCAACTCCATTCATCATGTTTCTGTAAATATTTGCATATGTGTTAGGTAAAGGACCTATGATATAGAAGTCTCATATTAAGTGTTCAAAGATTTAAGAAACCAATATCTAAAAATATTTCATCTTCATCTAATGTGCCTCCCAAGAAAACTTGTATATCATGATCATCTAAACTACATATTCACAATTGTATTGTGAACATGATGGTTGGGACCATATTATTTCAAAGTATCCTTCATTAGAATCATATGAAATATATGTTCATATAAAGTCTAAATCATCATATCACATTTCAATAACAAATTTCTCCTATTAAGGTGGATAGCATGCTCCTAAAACATGCAATTTAGAAAGTAGTGTACATAACTCATTACAAATACTCACACGTTTTAATTTTTTCTTAGGAAACACCTATAAGGATAAAACATATAACTTATAATTCTATCATTTGTAGTAAATCCTTTGGGTATGCCTCTCAAAGTATGTATAAAAATCCTTTCGCTATGCCTCTCAAAGTGTGCATAAAATCCTTTGGGTATGTCTCTCAATGCATGCGTAAAACACTTTGGGTATGCCTCTCAAAGAATGTATAAAATACTTTGGGTACACCTCTCAAAGAGTGCATAAAATCCTTTGGGTACACCTCTCAAAGCATAAATAAAATCCTTTAGGTATTCCTATCAAAACATGCATAATATCTATTAGGTATATCTCTCAAAGCCTACATAAAATCCTCTAGGTATGCCTCTCAAAGTTTGCATAAAATCCTTTAGGTATGCCTCTCAAAGCATGCATAAAATCCTTAGAGTATGCATCTCAAAGAATTCATAAAATCCATTAGATAAACCTCTCAAAGCATGCATAAAATCCTTTGGGTACACCTCTCAAAGCATGCATGAAACCCTTTAGGTATGCCTCTCAAAGCATGCATAAAATACTTTGGGTATACCTCTTAAAACATACATAAAATTCTTTGGGTATGCCTCTCAAAGTATGCATTACTAACTACTAAAAACTAACTCTACTAATAACAAATACATATATCTTATACATATTATAGGTACCTCATCATGTATTAAATGTTTGTATTTTATCCGGTGCCTTAGACCATCATTTAAGCATGATGAGATTAATTTTCCATCTCATAAAATATGCAAGTGTTGTTTGGGCTCAAAGGATAAATATTTACACAAATAAACAAAAAAAAATGAGCTCTTATCGTGATATGCCTCCTATTCGATTTAACAATGTATCATGTGATTCTGGCTGTGTTTGGAAACCTGACCGTGATCTGCAAAGATCTGACGACAATCGGTGAGATCTAACAGCCGCCTGTCAGGATCCAACAACGACGGAGCAGACAAATCAGCTCTGTGCTCGAGGGTTTGGAAACGCCACAAATTGTCGTAGACGTGATCGGCTAGAGAATCGAATTACCCGCAAGGAACCGCATCGTGAACTCACACATAATTCATTAACGAATTTGCGTTTACTGAATTTGCTTGGGGGCGGTGAAGAGGAAAATTCCGCAGCTGTTGACGTTTTCCCGTGACTCTTCTGACTACAACAGTGTGAGGAGGAGTCCATTCTACATCTGCCAGATCTGTCTTGTGCTACTAGTTTTGGAGGTGCCGTCCTAGATTTGTTAATCATTGTCACCCCTGATACAGACCTGCGGCCGTCCACCCTATTTGGGACATTCTGATTCCCTCAAAACTTTTGTTTCTGCCTTCTGTTCGACTTGCCCGAAAGAGCTGGCAACTGTGTGAAAATGCAGATCTGTTTGCTGCCGCAGTCAGGACGGAAAATTCACTCTGAAATTTATAAACCGTTGCACGTGCTTGCAGGAATTTTGTTGGGATCCAAATTGACTAAACAAACCCTACAATCTACATTTTGGATCGATGTTTTTTAGCATTTTCCACGCCGTTTGACATCCTAAGGATTTCGAATCTCCGACCGATCACGTCTGCGATAGTTTGTGGTGTTTCCAAACCCTTGAGCGCAGAGCTGATTTTTCTGCCCCGTCACTATTGGATCCTGACAGGCGGCTGTTAGATCTCACCGATTGCCATCAGATCTCTGCAAATCGCGGTCGGGTTGCCAGACACAGCCAGAATCACATGATACGCTGTTAAATCGAAAAGGCAGCATATTGCGATCACCTGGTTGCTAGCCGAAACGTGAACACCTGGAACTCTGGAGTGCCGACGGAGCGAATATCTGGATGCCGAACTGTGTCTCAGCCTGTGTGCCTGCAACGAAGCCGAGTGGGTGAGATCGCGGTCGCAAGTCGTGGTGCGAAACTCCAGCTTGACAATGATTGAGCATTTTGGGAGGCTTCAACACGTGCCTACATCGGATGAATTAGCCACGAAATGTGGTTTTCATGATTATTTCTTTACCCGTTTTGATTAGCTAGGCAACCCTCAACTT
The DNA here is from genome assembly GCA_028583015.1 of Wollemia nobilis. Lineage (NCBI taxonomy): Eukaryota > Viridiplantae > Streptophyta > Pinopsida > Araucariales > Araucariaceae > Wollemia > Wollemia nobilis. The sequence goes on along the minus strand of JAQPPZ010016270.1, from coordinate 42,392 downwards.
CAATTGAATATTTCAATTAAAAAAAAAAAGACTATATATATATATTTAAAAAAAAAAAAATTATTATATAATATTTTTCTTTCTTTTTGAAAGTCAATTGTGCAAATCTTTCTTTCGCCCTTATATGTTGTACATTTGCAATTTTGCAAATTAATTTGGGCACAATTATTTTTGCACATTATTGTAATTGTGTTTTTGTGACACATTTTGCTGGCGATCACTCGGGGTCAAATGGCTTTCGAATTAGCCGATAAGTTGGCTCAAGTGACCCAACTTGTCAGCGTGTTGGCTGATAAAGTTACATCGAATGAAGTGCAACAACAGTGTGAGGTTCCGGTTTACACTGGTTCCCGAGATCCCGAAGTCCTCAACAGTTGGATTTTGGACATGGATAGTTGGTTTCAATATATCAAGATTGCAAAGGATCAGGAAGTTAACTTTGCAAAGTTGAAACTTTCTGGCATTGCCAAGGTCCTTGTCACTGATCAACAACGGACCCAAAATCCCATTGACACGTGGGATGAATTGCAATGCGTATTGAAGAATAATTTTTATCCTTCGAACTATGCAACTGACCTTGAGATCAAGTGGCTTCGTCTTCGACAAACCTCAAATATGACTATTTCTGATTATATTTTTCAATTTAGCAAGTTGCGAATTTTGAATTCTATACAGGATAATGCAGCACAACTTGTTAACAAATTCAAAGATGGTTTGCAGGAGCCCATTTACAGGAAGATGAAATACAAGTTGATTGTAAACATTGACATGGCTTTCAATCAAGACCTTCTCGCTGAGGAGGAACTAAAGGAGCAATCGCATGGGACTCGCTCTTCTACGTCGGGAGGAAATCAGAAGGCTTCTCCACAACCTTCCAAGGGAGCTAAATCTTCTTCTCCTTCTCCCTCTTCTTCATCTTCCCATTCTTCACAAAAATATTCTTCTTCTAAATCACCTTTGATTTGTAATTATTGTAAAAAGCCAGGACATACTCAAAAGAGGTGTTTTAAGTTGCAAAATATGAAAAAAAAATCTCTAGTTGTAAAGCCTTCCAATGAGGACTCACAAGAAAGTCCCATTGAGGCTACAAGGGAACGTAAGCCTTATAAGGAATTGGCAGGGTTAAACAAATTGACCCTTATGAATACTTCACAAGGTGATCATGAGAATTTGTTTGTGACTACGGTCCATCTCAGTGACACCTTTATGGTTGATTGTATAATCGATAGCGACTCGCAAAAAAATTTAATTGCGAGGTCCGTTGTTGACAAACTAAAGTTACCGATGAATCCCCATCCTCATCCGTATCCTTTGGGATGGAAGGACAATGGGATTACATTCGACATCACACACACTTGCACTGTGAATTTTGCTTTCAGTCCTTCTTTTGTGGACTCGGTTGTGTGCGATGTAACTCCAATGGATTGTTGTGGCTTGTTGCTTGGAAGACCCTATCAATACGATAGGAGGTCTATACATGATGGGTACAAAAATACATACACTTTGCACAAAGATAATAAAGCATTCATAATCAAAAGTACACAACAAACACCACATAATTTGATGTTGAGTTGTAGACAAGCATGCAAAGCTGTAAATCAAGCAAAGGAATTAGCACTCATCTTCTTAGACCAATGCAAGAAGAAAAGCAAGCACCTAAGCACACTAATAACAGGAGTTATTCAGTTCATTCAATACTTCAATAATTTTCTGATGTTTTTCAAGAACCCACAAGTCTTCCACCTGAAAGACAGATTAATCATAGTATTGAGATTGTTCCTGCATCATCTCTTCCTAACTCTTCAATGTATAGACAATCAATAGTGCAAATGGAAGAAATTAAAAAGCAAATTCAAGCATTGTTGACTAAAGGGTTCATCAAACCCAGTACTTCCCCTTGTGCTTCTCTTATCTTGCTTGTGTTGAAGAAGGATGGCACATGGAGACTATGCATTTATTTCAGGGCACTCAATAAGATTACAATCAAGAATCGTTATCCACTTCCTCGCATTGATGATCTTTTGGACCAATTGCAAGGTGCAAAATTCTTCTCCAAAATTGATCTCAAAAGTGGGTATCATCAGGTGAGAATTCAAGAAGAAGAAACTTGGAAAACAACATTTAAGACCAAAATGGGGCTCTTTGAATGGCTTGTCATGCCCTTTGGCCTTACAAATGCTCCAGCTACATTCATGAGGCTAATGAATGAAGTATTCAGAGATTGTTTGGATCAATTTGTAATCATCTATTTGGATGACATTCTTGTATATTCTTCTACTTGGGAGAATCATTTGGAACACTTGAAAACGGTTCTTCAAACTCTTCGAAAGAACCAATTGTATGCAAATTTTCCTAAGTGTTCCTTTGGGCAAACATTCATTGCCTATCTTGGATTTATAGTTAGTGAAAACGGTGTGCAAGTAGATCCTTCCAAAGTTGAAGTTATCCTCTCTTGGCCAACTCCTACTTCAGTAATGAAGTTAAGGAGTTTTCTTGGACTTGCTAATTTCTATCACAAGTTCATTGGAGGATATTCTTCTATTGCTACGCCTTTACACTATTTGACAAAGATCAAAGTTCAGTTTCAATGGACAAAGGATCAACAAAAAACCTTTGACACATTGAAACAGAAATTGATAATCTTGCACCAGTTCTTGTTCTTCCTGAATTGTCTCAACCATTTGAGATAGAAACTGATGCTTCACAAGTTGCACTTGGAGCTGTGCTCATGCATAATGGCCATCTAGTGGCCTATCATTCAAAAACATTTTTAGAGGCCAAGAAGAACTATTCTACATATGATAAAGAGTTCTATGCTTTGGTTCAAGCAATCAAGTATTGGAGGCACTATATTTTGGGAAAAGAAACAATTGTTCATACAGATCACATGCCCCTTAAGTTTCTTCAATCTCAAACAAAAATTGAAGAAGCTAGGCACATGAAATGGGCATCGTACTTGCAACAATTCCATTTGGTAATCAAGTACAATAAAGGATGAAATAATGCAGTGGCTGATTGTTTGAGTCGTCCTCCTTCTACTCTTGTTTTTACAATTGTCACTACTTCTCATATTGGATTCCAAACTTGGCCAACACAGTATCCTATGGATCCAGATTTTGGCAAAGTTTTCCACCAACTTTCCAATCCTTCTTCTTCAAATTTGAGAGCTCTTCAAGACTTTCATATTAAGGATGGACTGTTGTACAAATTGGATAAACTTTGTGTTCCTCATGGGAACAGGGAGTCTCTTCTGAAGGAGGCTCATTCCACACTCTATGGGGGACATTTTGGTAGGCAGAAAACTCTACATCATCTTCAAAGGTTCTTCTTTTGGCCACACATGCAAAGAGATGTTCTTCGCTTCTTGCGACAATGTGCAGTATGTAATCGCTCCAAATCAGCCAATAGGAAATTTGGAATGAGCATGCTTTTGCCCATTCCTTCTCATCCATGGGAAAGCATTTCCATGGATCTCTTGAGCGGTTTTCCAATGACAATACGCAAGCATGATTGTGTCTTTGTTGTGGTGGACAGATTCAGCAAAATGGCAAAATTCATTCCTTGTCGCAAGACAAGTACTGCACAAGATCTTGCCCAACTCTTCTTTGATGTGGTATGGCATTCTTTTGGTCTTCCTACTAGAATTGTCTCTGATCATGACTCGCGCTTTGTAGGTCACTTTTGGCGATCACTTTGGAAGATTTTGGGAGTAACTCTTAACTTCTCTACTGCTTATCATCCACAATCCGATGGGCAGACAGAGGTAGTTAATCGTACTCTAGTGCAGAGTTTGAGGATTTACCATCATTCCACTCCAGCCAAGTGGGACTTAAGCCTCACTCACATTGAGCACGCCTACAACAGGGCCGTCCACAGTTCTACGGGGCACTCTCCATTTGAAGTGTGTTTTGGTTTTCAACCACTTGCTCCTTATGAGTTACCTTTGTCTTTGCCTTCTTCAGCCACAATGCACATTCAGAAGGAACATGACAAGGCCAACTCTTTTGTACATCATTTGTAGAGTCTTCAAGCCAAAGTGGTTCAAATTCTACAGAAGACTCAGCAAAAGCAGAAACAACAGATGGACAAGCACCGCACTCCTCATTACTTTCAAGTTGGTGACAAAGTATGGTTTCATCTTGAAAAACGCCGATTTGTAGATAAGGAACATAGCAAAATCAAGCCTCTTCGTTATGGGCCTTATACTATTCTTCAACAAATCTCTGAGAATGCCTTTCGCTTGGACCTTCCAGCTCATCTTGGCATTCACGATGTTGTCAATGTTGATCTTCTCAAACCATACTATGATTCCACATTGGAGACAGTTCCAGCCATCATTCATCCAGTTGATGTGGTTCCTGATGCTCAGCTTTCGCTTGACGTCGATACAGTCTTTGATACGAAGACCCGCCAAACATGCCAAGGTGTGTCTACTTCATATCTTGTGGCCCGCCGAGGCCAATTTCCACATCAGGCTCGCTGGATTTTTGCTCACATTCTGTCCCAAGATTTTCTCACTTTGTTAAAAGCATTGGAGTCCAATGCTTCTTTTGTTGGGACGAATGATGAGGAAACTTAGACCTAGGACTAATTAATTTTTTTAGACCTAGGATAAATGCATTTAGGACTTAGTCAGGAATAATCAACGTGAGCTGTTTTTAATCTCCGTTGACTGGTCTAGGTGTAGGTGTTTTTGTTTTCAGCATTGTCGGGCATACATCTTAGCCTTTCCAGATTTGTGTGCGTAAATCCTTGGAGTCGTTCATGATTTCCAGGTTTACGGTTTTATGTTTTTGGACTTATTTAATGTCCTAAGGTTGCAATAATAATTAGCTTCATTATTTTCCATATCATATCTCCTCTTGTAACCTACTAAAATCTACCTCTACTCACCCTAGCTATCACTCTAAGGGACCCATAATCATCACCACCATGCCATAGCTCATACCCTACCTTACCTTCAAAATAGCCTCATATCTCTTGAACCACCTAGTTTAGATCTCATTGAAGACTAGCAATGGTCTCCCTATCCGTCACCCTTGAATCTATAAGCTAGGATATCTACTCTCTAGACCTAGTAGCATTTATCGTAATAATTTATAACTTCCCTATCACATCCTCCAAGGTATACCATAGGGCCTCCAACTCTGTTTCTCTCCCGTCTATAGTTGTATTATTTGATCTTGCCTTAGTCGATCCACTAGCTCTTTTCTCATAGAATATCAATGATGATAAAACGATCATAGCTAATGGGGGCACGTCTAAAGGAGAACCCATAATTGCATCCCCCTTCCTCCCCTGACCACCACCTCTAGTTTTCTACCTCATGGCCATCATGTCCCTCCACTCTCTCCCATACCACCATCACACTCCTTACAAAATCCTAGCCATCTCCTCCATGATCTAAGCATGGTAAGTTAGAAGCTTCATGGGAATAAATAGTTACTATAGGTGTTTTGTGAAGGACTATTGAAATATTTCCTACTCTATCACCAACCTTTAGAGGAAAGAAAAATATTTGAAATGGATGAATAAGTGTGAAGCTACCTTTGAAACTCTAGAAAATAAACTGACTACTGTGTCAATTCTCAGGATACCATATCCTCTAAAGGAATTTTATAGTGTGTATTGATGCTTCCTTAGAATTTTTGGGAGGGGTATTATTCCAAAATTAAATTGCAATAGTATATGAGTCTAGAAAACTCAAGAAGGATGAACTAAATTACGCTACACATGACCTAGAGTTAGCAATAGTTATGCATGGTCTTAAGGTATGGAAACACTATTGATTGAGAAAACATTTCAAGCTAAGGATAAACCATCAAATTTTAAGATACATAATTACTCAACCTATGCTAAATACAAGATAAAGGACATGGGTAGAGTTCCTAGCTGAATATGACTTTGGTATTGAGTATATTAAAGGAAAAGAGAATAAGGTTGCATATGCCTTAAGTAGAAGAAGACACATAATAGTGTTGACATAGAGTCATATAGAATTTATGGATAAATTTAGAGAGATGCAACTATAGGATCCATATTGCATTAAAATTTGGGTAAAAATAGAGAGAAATACTAAAGAAAATAAGGATTTAAACATAAAATATAGGTTTTATATTTTAAATATAGGGCTGTCATCCCCAAAAATGGTGATTTGAGGAGAATAATTATGCAAGAGGTATATATATATCCATATTATTTTTATCTAGGAGGATTAAATATGAGAGAAAATATTTAAAATACCTTCTATTGGTTAGTAATGAAACATGATATCACTAGTTTCATTGCTAGATGTTTGGAATACCAGAAGGTTAAGGCAGAACATCAATATCTGATAGTAAAATTATATCCACATGATATACCTTTTCAGAAATGGTAGGTTATATCTATGGATTTTATTGTGGGTTTATTTAAGACTAAGTACCAACATTATGCAATACTTGTGGTAGCCAATAATTTGACTAAGGTTGCATATTGTATACTAGGAAACATCAAGGATGATGCACCAATTATGGAAAATAGGTTTTCCAAGGAATTATTAAGGTTACATAGATTTCTTAAAGTGATCATATCAAAAAAATATTCCAAGTTCACATTAGAATTTGGTAGGCTCATCATCATGTAGTGGGTAAAAAGTTTAATATCAATTTTGCATACTATCCGAAAATAGATGGAAAAATGGAGAGGGTGAACCAAGTTCTAAAGGACATGCTTCACATGTATTGCATTGACCAAAAGTCTAAATGGGAAGAATTTTTGTATCTAGTTGAATTTACATATAACAATGGGTATCATGCATCCTTGGGAATGGATCCGTTTGAAGACTTACATGGAAAAATATGCAAAATAACTCTATCATGGGGTAATCAAGAATATTGGGTGGTGATTGGATAAGATACTATCAAAGAGATGGAGGAGAAACTTAGATTAATTAAATAAAAGCTAAAATAAGTAGCCAATCACCAAAAGAGCTATGCTAATCTAAAAATATCACAAAGATAATTATCTATGGGAGATAGAGTTTTCTTGAGAGTTATATCCATGAAAATTTCCATCAAGTCAACTAAGTTGGATCCTCATTTTGTTGGGACTTTTGAGATCATCGATAGGATAAGTCTAATAGCCTATAGACTTGTCTTGATGTACAACCTATCAAATATCCATGATACTTTCTACATATCCTTGCTTAGGTAATATGTTATTGTTCCTTCTCATGTTTATAATGTCTCAAAATTGAAAATGACAAATCCCTTAGCCATTGAGGTGAGACCGATAAAAATTCTAGGTTTTTGCTCTAATGTCATGAGGAAACAAATCCTAGATCAATGCAAGGTCCAATGGGATCATTATTCTAAAAATAGTGCAACATGAGAAAATATTGAGGAAATGAAGAAGTAATTCCCATACTTATAATGACATGTATATTTTATTTTAGAAAACACAAAGCATTGTGTTTAGTCCAAGTGGGAGGGTATGTAACAACCATCCTTGGTAGGATTTATTCTTGATATTTTATTATGTATTGATGTTTGGATATCCAATACTTAATATTATTTTATGTTATCAAGATGTGATTAATTGTATTTTATGCTTTTATTATATTATTTTTAGAACATGGTATTGTTGATGAAAATTATGGTTGCAGGACTAGGTACTCTCATAGGTGGTTTGGTATGAGAAAACCACCAAAAATTAGAGAAAAATAAGGAAATTATGGATGGCATTCTCATCAACAACTTAAGGGTAAAATGATACCCTCATGTAGATCATTGCATATATGTATGTTTGATTTAATTACATCACAAGAAATGATATTTCTATAAGCAAATGAACCATCCTTAGCAGGAGGGTGATAACCTTGCAGTTATCATAAAACTTTATACTTAAGAAAATCGGTAATATAGTGTATTTGGTTGACAAATATTTATTATTTGTATGCTTGTGTTTGGTGCATAAGATGTATTTGGTAATTGATTTCTTTAACCAAGTATTAATATTTATAGAGGTAATATGAATACTCAATATCAGTGTTAATATTTAATATTAACTTTTGATATTACTTAAGTTAATTGGGTAAGAAATTAATTTACTCATTATACATGACTAAAGTTACATTTTATCACTAGAATTGGGTAAATAATGATGGTGAAACAAGAATAATTTATTTGTGAAATGAAAGGCTTATAAGTAAGGGTAAAATACTCATTTTTAACCTTTTAAAGTGAAGGGTTTATTTATTATGAGTAAGTGCATTGTTGATATTTTTAACAATGAAAAGATAGTTATCCCTCTATTGTAATAGGTAAGAAATAAAATAATAGAAAGGAGAGTAAGGGGGAATAAAATATAAGGACTAGATAAAAGAGAACAAAGAACGAAGCGCTGGAGGTTCGATGGAAGACTCAAAATAAAACTAGCAATTTAAAATATTCCCTAGATAAAACCTCTATTGGAAACTAGGTAATTCTTTTCCAACATAAAAGGAATGATTATAATGGTTCACTAGTATTCTATGGCATAGTATGGTTTGATTTGTAAATGCATTACCTCCTTTACTAAAAATGTTTCTTACATCTATACTCTACTAGATTTATTCCATGTTACATAAGAATGCATGGAAAGGACCTTAGTCCTTAGAGTTGATGCCCATTGCAATTTTATACATTGTTTTCTCACCCCAGTTTATCATAGTAGTGTATGGGTAAACCTTATGCTCTCTGAGCTATGTAGAAAGGACAAATCCTTTGTTATTTTTATTTTATATTGTTGTCATTATCAATTAAGCCATAGGTGGGAAGTAGTATGGTGAAACGTTAAGCCATGTTAAATTAGGCCACTCTATTTTTAGCTACCTATGAGATGGTTAATATTGTGTTTTGGTTGATAAATTGATATTCAAGAACGTCATATTAGGACCTTGTTGTATTGCCTAATGGATGGTTTCAAATTACCCTTGCATGCTTTAAAATAAATAATTTATATGTGTAAGGTTTTGTTTGAATGGTGGTCCATGTAGATTGTTTATGTAGTGTTATAATAACTCAGACTACCCTAAAATAATTAGTTTTATATAATTGTTCTTTGGAAAAAGCACTACAATGGGATTGTTTAATGTAGCAAACAATTAATCCTTCTTTACCTTTATCAAGTATGCCTACTAAGACAATGCCAATTTTAGTTTGATGTCAAAAGGGAATTACCATTATATCGATTGCTTTTAGATTTTGATATATTTTTCTTGATGTGCATATTTGATTAAAATAAAAGAGGAATTTATATTGCATTAGGAAAAATTACTTTCATTTTGAATTTCATTCAACATTGCATTAGTCATTCCAGTTATTTAAAAAATAAAAGGAAGACTTTGATTTTTGAATTTATTGTATATTAAAAAAAACAAGACTTTGAATTTTGAATTTTTTTTATGAGATTACCCATAGGACAAGTATTTGGGTTAAATAAAGGTTATTGGAATATAATATTTTTTATTCTATTAGCTAATTTTAAGAAAATTTTAAAACTTAGGTTTGATAAAAAGGAAAATATAAGTTAGATGCTTTGTTTTATAGATTGTAAAAAAAAAAAAGAGAAGGGGAATTTATTTATTTATCTTTATGGGTTGGTAAATATTGTCAAAGTTATGTGATGTTTGAAATTTTAAAAGAATCAAATTCTTATTCTATTGAATAAATGAAAAATTGTGGAATAGAATTTTTATGTTTAAAGGAAAAGAATTTTAATTTATAAAGGCAAGTATATTATATTAGTTTTCCTGAGACTTAGGGAGATAAGGAAACTAATATAGAGAGAAATATGGGATTCTCTTGATGCATTTCTATGTTTTATGCTTGTGTGATGTAAATATTTGTTTAAAGAGCATGTAGTTTTGCATATATGTCTCAATCCCTTATTTTTCCTTCATTGTACATTGGAGAGAAGGACCAACAAGACTATGAAGCCAAGGAAATAAAAAAAAAAAGCATTATCATAGTAATATGATTGAAATATAATAATTATTCGGATGAAGATTTTGGTAAGCTTTTTAATTATGAAGAGAAAATAATTTTGAGTGTATTTGTGTTTTGTTTAAATTATGAAAGATTAGTTATTGAGGAACTTTCGTTTTAGAGTGTTTGTAAAGTTTATCTTTAGAAAATGTAAATAATGAATAATGATATAAAATTTTCCTCTTAGTGTATGTATTATATTTCATTATTGATATTAAGGAAATGGAAAATGTTAATATTAGGAGATGTAAGTATTTGAATTTTAAATCATTAGTAATGTTCTCTAATGCTTAAATTTAGTGTTTTATTTTCTTTGAGAGAGTTTTTTTATTAAAATAATAGAAATTATGGATTTAGAATGTGTTTCCTGGAGACTATAAAATTAGAACTATAATTAGAAACCTTGAGTCAAGATGAAACCCATGTTTTGGGGGGAATTACGGTGAGGCAATACCTAGATGATTGTGAATGATACACCTTGAACGATGAGGCTTGGGTGTACCCAAAGTGATGAGGATTTTTGGAAGTTCTAAGTGGTGATGCTTGGACTTATTCCTAGAAATGAGGTCTAGGAATAATTCATATGATAATATAATGATGATATCTTGAACGATGAAGATTGGGTGACCATGCTTATTACCAAGTGAATGGTAATAGCCTTTTTTATCCTATGGAGGGTGGTAACTAAGCACTAAGGCATTATGCTAGAGTAATACTACATAGATGAACTTATGTAAGGTTAGGGAAAATGCATCCCATTTTTGTAAAATGGACTTAAAAGGATAATCCTTATACCATGATCAAGTTGTCCTATACTGGTGAGGTTGTAGGAAAGTTAGGGGAACCACTATTGGAATCCTTCCTAAACTATGAGGTTTAGAAATGTGAACCCCAAAAGTATGAGATGTTGGCCACTCCTGTCCACTTGAGTGTCATCTATAGTGATAAGATCTCAAAATATGGTTATGCCTTTGATATTAAAAATATTGGGACATATTTGAGAACCTTGTGAAATAAAAAATAAAAAATAAATTATCTCTTTCTTGGGTTGGTTTTGTTGGGTTTTTACAATAATATCAATCCTTTTATTATTATTTAGCTACTTCAATATCCCATTAAATTACTAATTTTCCAAGTAGTTGAATATAAATCATGACTCATATAAACTTGTTAGATTATCAAGTTAGTTCTTCACTATAATTCCAAAAGTTAACACTATAAATTTAGATAGTATGAAATCCCCATTCCTTTAATTCAATAAAAATAATATAATCCTAATTATAACCTTGAATTTTTCTATATACAACTATAGTATTATTGAAAATTGCTCTTTCCAACCATCTCTTCAATGGCACAAGAATTTTGTACCATAAAATCTAGCACTTTATTAGTTTCTTATGTCTTTTTATATGCCCAATATAAGTGTGTAATGGATATTATATGATAAATCTTGAAATTAGACATTATCATCTTCATAATTTATTTGACAATATTTCCACTATGATAACTAGTAACCTTTAGTAAAAAATTTAAATGCATGTCAATTTTCTCTTAGAAGAACTTCTAATAATAATCGAATAATCTAGAAATGCTATTGCTTTTATCCACTTTGTGAAGTATTAAATTTCCACTAATTTGTGTGCAAATTTTTTAAGCTCACCTTCAATGACCTAATAAATTCTATTCCTAATCAATTGAATAGTTCCTAATATTAGAACAATTATGACAACATAAATTCTTATTTTAGTGTATTATGTATTGCTTGACATATCTCACTAGAGGTTATCCATTACTTATATATCTAAATATGTTTGGATATCAAATACTATCTAGAAACACTTTTCTTATGGTAGAATCAAATCTTATGTGTTCACTTGATAGTGCTTTTCATACCTCCTTTAACATACTATGCATTTTTTTCTCATTGATAAAACTATGTAGTACTTTATTAGACCTCATCATATAAAAAACCTTCAATTAATTGGAAGGGCCTCAAATTTAACGTGATTCACTTCCTCTTATTTATTAATAAGTATATTGGTAAGACTCCATGCACAAATAATTATTAATGTATACCTACCAAGATATCAATATTGTAATGTAGAATGGATTGGTTTCTAGGAAATCATTCCACATTACCTTTAGTAGATTCATCTAAATTAATTCTACTTATTTAGTTAGAAATCATATGACTCTTTTCTAGTTATAATAATATCTAGAGTATAAAATCCTATAAGCTTATGATACATCTATTGGCCTACTGATGAATGATTAACTTGTTAATTAGGTACAACAATATATAATGGTCTACATAAAGTATTAGATGGTTTGTGATCAAAATGTTTTGAAAATTCTGTACCAAATATGACATCCCTAGTACTAGTCCTTTAGTCATATTATATTTCTTCAGCCTAGTAATTAATTGATTAGTGAAATAAATAGACTAGTCCAATCATAGATCTTCTTTTAAAACAACACACATTAGTTACTAAATTTGGCATGCCTATATGGACATGAAAACCCATGTCTTGGTATAGAAACACCAAAATAAATATGGTTATAAACCTAGCATTAAACTACTTGAAGTAATTTTGATGCTTCTTATTCCACCTAAAAGGAACATCCTTTCTTGCCATCACATCAAGGAATAGGATCATTATATGAAGTTATAGATAACCTCCTATAACAATCCTTCTAAGCAATTTTAATGAGTTGATACTGAATGATTCCTCTATGCAAACCATCACTTCATATCTTGTCTTGACTTAAAAGCGAAATAGTTTTTATAGAAAACATAAGACAATAATGTATTATAAGGGACCACCAATATGAATTTTTAGGATTCATAAAAATATATCTTTATGCACAACTACATACATTCTTCCAATGCATTTAAACGTTTTCCTCCACCTATATTATGATAAATCATTAATATTATATTAAATTAACTAGTATATATTTGTTCAAATATGTATAGAATTATTCATAGAAATATGTATGCCATGGTGAATAACTCAAATGGTATCCAGTTGTATTCTTGTATCTAATTCTTGACCATATATGTTTTCTTCATCCTATCCCACTCCATTGTGATGATCTAAATGCAATCAAATAATCTATGTAAAAAAATAATAAATCTCATACTAAACTATCTCATATAAAATAGAGTGTACAATTATAATAAGGAGGGATCCTTCATAGTCGTCACATTTAGGATCCTCAAGTCTACAAAAAATTAAATTTGAGTTTTCCCATCCTCCAAGTTGATTATAATCTAAGACAACAAATTATTGATTGATACATTGAAGACATTATTTACATTAAACATAATTTTTATCTCTACATTCACTAAATTTGAATTCTTGGCGTTCACATGATTATGACTCTTTCTCATAGGTTGTCTCTTGAACTAGTGTTATTCAACAAATTCATATTTCAAGTGGGATTCCCAATGTTCTTATATGTTCAAGTGAAGATCTAGATGTATTCATATAGGTATTGAATGCAAATACCTTTAATATTGAATAGCATTCATCTCCTATAGTAAAGAAGCTATATAGTATTTTGATATTCATATGAACCCTTGGTCCCTCATAATAGCTTGTATTAAGTTTCTAAAAGCATCCCATATACTAAACCAATGCATCAATATTAGGTCTAATTGTACATCATCAACTATATAATTTGTGTATTTTTTGGAAATTCTAACTCATTGTTTATCCTCTACTTGAAAAAAATTATTGGTTGGTTTAAATTCATCTTTAATTCTCTCAAACACTTTTACCTTTATATTGTCTATCTTGTAGTTGGTATGCTTTTTGTTTATATCATATTATTAATTATCTAATTATAGGCATCCTAAATCAAATACTCTATTTTTAAAATGAAGGATACCACTATTGAACTCATGATTATACTTTAAAATTTATACTAACTCTATTATTTATCCTCTATTTGCACATATTTTTTTGATTGGTAGAAAGGGTGTTGAAAGGTCCCTGAACCTTGTACAAGAGGAATTACATGAATTCCAGATCGACCGAGGTGGTCCAAGAAGAAAATATTAAAGAGCGGGCAAACCTCCACACGAGGAAAGGTGTCACGAAATCGCGACCAAATTGGTGATGTCGCGAAATCGCGACAAGTTGCACCGTTGCTGCCAAGAGAAGAAAGGATGTCACGAAATCGCGACAAGAAGCGCCATCGGAGCCGAAGGAGGGAAGAAGTCACGAAATCGCGACATGTTGCAAGGTTGCTGCCAGAAGAGAGGAAGTGTCACGATATCGCGACAAGTTGCTAGGTTGGAGCCGGAAGAGAAGAAGAGTCACGAAATCGCGACATGAAGGAAGACCGCGCCCGAACAGAAAAGGAGTCACGAAATCGCGACAAGAAGTAAGACCGCTGTCGAAGAGAAAAGGTGTCACGAAATCGCGACAAGAAGGAAGACCGCAGCCGAAGAGAAAAAGTGTCGCGATATCGCGACAATTGTGGAAGCCCGCTGCCAAAGAGAAAAGGTGTCACGAAATCGCGACAAGATGGAAGACCGCTGCCGAAGAGAAAAAGTGTCACGATATCGCGACATTATGGAAGACCGCAGCCGAAGAGAAAAAGTGTCGCGATATCGCGACAAGATGGAAGACCGCTGCCAAGAAGAAAAAGTGTCACGATATCACGACAATCTGGAAGACCGTAGCCAAAGAGAAAAAGTGTCGCGATATCGCGACAATCTGGAAGACCACAAGAGGAAAAGTGTCACGATATCGCGACATTATGGAAGACCGTAGCCAAGAGAAAAAGTGTCATGAAATTGTGACAAGATGGAAAACGCTGCCAAGGAGAAAAAGTGTCACGATAATCATCGACAATGGAAGACCGAAAGAGAAAAAGTGTCATGATATCGCGACAATGGAAGACCAAGAGAAAAAGTGTGCGATATGGACAATGGAAGACCGACGAAGAGAAAAAGTGTCGCGATATCGCGACAATGAAGAAAGAGAAAAAATAATAAAAAGAAAATGTAACGAAATAAAAGAAGAGAAAAGTGTAATCGGAAGACGAGAAAATGTGATATCGACAATATGGAAGACCGCCAAGAGAAAAAGTGTCGCGATATCGCGACAAAATGGAAGACCGCCATCGAGGAGAAAAAGTGTCGCGATATCGCGACAAAATGGAAGACCGTCGTCGAAGAGAAAAAATGTCATGAAATCGCGACATGATGCAAGAAAGCGCCTGAAGAGAAAAAGTGTCGCGATATCGCGACAAGTTGCAAAAAAGCACCCGAAGAGAAAAAGTGTCGCGATATCGCGACAAGTTGGAAGACCGCGTCCGAAGGAGAAAAAAGTGTCACGATATCGCGACAAGTAGCAACCTCACGGCCAGAGCAAAAAGGAATGTCGCGATATCGCGACAAGCTGAAATTTCGCGGCCAACGGTGAAAAGTGTCACGAAATCGTGACAAGTTGCCAAAACGCAGCCGAAGGGGAGAGGAAGGAAGAAAGGATGCGAAGACTCGACCAGTTCCAAGAGCGAACAAACCCGGTGCCCAGTTAACCACTCACATTGTGCAGACATTGGAACTTGTAGAAGCGTCCCTTAGGCCAATGGGGAAGGAGTCTCTCCAAACATGAATGTCCGTTTCGTCAACTCCCTTGTTAGCAAGCCAGTCCGTAGCTTTGTTTCCTTCCCGGTACTGATGCTTAATGATTAATTCTGGGTAAATGCCAATTAGTGCCTTGCATTCTTGGAAGATCGAAACAAGGGCCCAGGGAGGCACAGAGGTCCCATTGAGCCAGTTGATGCAGTGCAATGAGTCTCCTTCTATGATAAGTTTATTGATGGTCAAGCCTTCCAAGAGAATCAAGCTTTGGAGCAAGGCCCGAGCCTCTGCCATATTGTTAGATTGAATTCCCAGGTTCTGAGCAAAGGCCAAAATTATTTCTCCTCTGTGATTTCTGAGAATTCCTCCTCCGCCAGCCGCTCCTGGGTTGCCTTTGGCCGCGCCATCGAAGTTAAGCTTGTGCCACCCAGTAGGAGGTAAGACCCACTTGATAACAGACCTGTCAACAGAAGTACGGGGTGTAGCAGAGAAATTGGAAAGATTGAAAAGTTTTGTTAGGTCCGATTCAAGGCCAGGAGGGGGGGTTTGGAAGACGAGACAAGAGAGGCATTCTCCGCAGCAAGGGCCAAGATTTTGGCCACAACAATCTTCTTATCAGTGGCATGGTTTTTGAAAATTTTGGCATTTCTCTCAAGCCAAATCTGCCACAGGAAAATGTGAAGGCAAGCTTGCCACATGAATTTAAGTTGACTGCTCTTGAAAGGTCGGGGCCATTGTTGAAAAAGGAGGGGAATGGAATGAGGGAGGGCTACGGAGATGACGAAGGTGTTGAGAACCTGGTTGAGCACTGCAAGAGAGAAGGGACATTCCAGAAAAACATGCGAAGTTGACTCACAGGCGTTTTTACACAGGATGCACCAATTGGGGATGAGTAACCCTCTGATTATCAAGTTGTCAGTGGTGAGGATTCTATTTTGGATGGCCAACCAACAGAAGAATTTGACCTTGGGAATGATCTTGGGGACCCAGACCTGATTAGATAAGTCCCGGCCATCACTGGGAGCTTCTTGGCTGTAGTAGGCAGATTTAACAGTGAAATTCCCTGAATCTTCAAGGTTCCAAACCATGGAGTCATCTTTGTGAGAGCTGGGGATGATGCAAGTCCTCAGCAAGTTTTGTAACCACCTGAGCACCTCGGTGATATGCCTAGGCCCATTAAGAGCCAGGTGTTTCCATTCGGGTCTTGTAATACCTGGGTTAATGAAATGACACACCTTATCTCCAAAGGTGGCTTCGGTAACCGTCTTGAGCACTGCAAGATGAGGATCTTGGCTGAGAGGTTTGTCACGGATCCACGGGTCATCCCAAAAATGAATGGTCATTCCATTTCCAAGACACCACCTTAAGCCTTCCATGATGATCTTCCTTGTTTTGGTGACACCATTCCAGAAATGAGATCCGCTAGGAAGGTTGTGCTCTCCAAGAAAGGGAACCCGATGGAGGTACTTAGCTTTGATGATGTCAATCCAAGTGACTTTTTCATTGATGGTAAGTCTCCAGGACTGCTTGGCAATGAGGGCCATGTTCATCCGCTTGATGTCCCTGAAGCCGAGTCCTCCATCCTTTTTCTTGGAACAAACCTTGTCCCAGGCAACAAGGGAAAATTTGTTCTTGTTTTCATTTCCCGCCCAAAGGAATCTGCGTTGAATTTGCTCAATTCTTTGGCAGATGGAAGCTGGAGCTTTGAAGATAGATAAGAAAAAAATAGGAATACTTTGCAGGCAAGCCTGGACCAGAGTGGCTTTGGCTGCCTGACTGAGCATTGAACTTTTCCAACCTGCAAGTTTCTTGTTGAGGCGATCTAAAACAGGGTTCCACATAGCCGAGACCGATTTGCCATGGAAAAGCGGTAATCCAAGATAAGTAGTTGGAAGGCTCCCAATGATACACCCAAGGATCTCAGCAATCCTGTTTTGCCTGTGGATGGGAGTATTGAGAAAGTATAGCTTGCTTTTGCGGTAATTGACTTTCTGGCCAGCCGCCTCTTCATAAGAATCAAGAATGTTCTTAATGATTTTTGCTTCGGGAACAGAAGCATGAGAGGATAGAATAGTATCATCCACAAACTGTTGATGGGAAATGGCATTGGTTGTTGAGGCTGGTTTGATCCCGGAGACGAGTCCACTGTTGCAAGCAACAGTAAGGGTTCTTCCAAGGGTTTCGGCCAAAATGATGAAGAGGAAGGGTGACAGAGGGTCCCCTTGATGGATGCCTTTGAAACTTTGAAAGAAGCCAGCAGGTGAACCATTGATAAGAACAGAGAACCAAGTAGTAGAGATACATTCATGAACCATCTTGACCCATTCTTTGTGAAACCCAAACTTCTCAAGGACCTCGAACAGGAATTTCCAGGAAACCCGATCAAAAGCCTTGTTCATGTCAAGCTTAAGGAACATACTGGGTTTTTTATTTTTAGATGCCGAATGGGCCAATTCATGGACGGTTATCACTCCATCAGCAATGAATCTGCCTTTGACCGAGCTCCCTTGGCACTGGTCGATGATGGAGGGAAGGATGTCTTTCAACTTGTTTGCCATGACTTTGGTGATAAGTTTGTAGATGACACTACAGAGACTAATAGGTCTGAAGTCGGAGAGGGAAGCACGATCATTGGACTTGGGAATTAAAACAATGAAGGTGGAATTGGCTTCTCTCGGCATATTTTTGGCTCTCTGGAAGAATTTAACCGCAACAACAACATCAGGGCCCACAATATCCCAAAAGTGTTGAAAAATCAGGGTGGGAAGCCATCAGGTCCAGGGGCCTTGTCAGGTTCCATTGCAAACAGAGCATCTTTTATCTCCTCTTCGGTGAAGAATTGGAGCAATTTCCCATTATCATCGTTAGACACCAACTTTGGTATGTTCTGAAGCAGAGAACTTGTTGTGCGGGGGTGGCAATCAACACTTGGACCTAAGATTTCCTGGAAGTGGCGCACAACTTCCTGTCTGATAGCATGGATGTCAGAGACAATGGTACCATCAGCCTTGGTCAACTCAGAGATTTTATTTGAGCCTCTGTGGCGCATGGTGGAAGCATGGAAAAACTTCGTGTTGGTGTCTCCTTCTTTGAGCCAGAGGCTTCTGGATTTTTGCCTCCAGTAGGACTCTTCCTTAGCCAAGGCATTGTGAAAGTTTGAAAGGAGGCTTTTTTCCTCCATGAAAGTTTCGACCCTCTGATCCCCTCCCTGAATCAGATTTTCCACCCTTTTGAGCTCATCCATCAGATGCTTTTTTTCATAAAGAGGTTGCCGAAAACCTCCCTGTTCCAGCATTTCAGCTTGAGCTTGACCGCTTTGAGTTTGAGGAACAGATTCGAGAGAGGGTTTGGACAAAGGTTTTGCTGCCACCATTGTCGAATACACCGACCTAAATCTGGATGGGTGAGCCACATATTTTCAAACCTGAAAGGGGTTTTGAAGGTTTGTTGGGGCGAGAACAATCCAGAATTAGGGGGTTGTGATCGGATCCAATTTTTGGGTGGCTATGAAGCCTGGCATCGCCAAAAATAGGAATGAGTTCTTTGGATAAGAGAAATCTGTCAAGCCAAATTTGGATGTGATGAATGCCCACCCGTCTGTTGCTCCATGTGTAGTTGGATCCTTGGAGCGGCATGTCCATTAGCTCATTGAGGTTGACAAATTCGCTGAAATCTTCAATGCAGCTGCTAGTGATCGGATTGCCTCCTTGCTTGTCAAACAGGTGAAGGGGAGTATTGAAATCACCACAGAGCATCCATGGAAAGTCAGGAAAGTTATTGCGCATTGCGGAAATGTTATCCCACAACAATCTTCTATTGACAGGACTGTTTGGTCCATAAACATTGGTGGCAATCCATTGGAGGTTAGTGACTTTATTAGTGAACAAAATGTTGATGGTTCTGTCAGAGACTGAAAGAACTCTCCCCTCAATAGTTGTCGGATCCCACAAACAAAGGAGACCCCCAGATGCCCCTGAGGAGGGACAAAAGGCAAAATTGCTGTTTTCCCAGATTAGCTTGCAAACTTGAGTGCTGCTATTCTCGTCCAGTTTGGATTCTTGAAGAAACATGATATTTGGTTTTAGGTTTTTTCTCACCGATTTGACAGTCCTCTGTTTAGCAGTTCCATTGAGGCCTCTGACATTCCAAGAGACGAACTTCATCGAGTTGACTTGGGGTTTGCTTTGCGACCTCTGCCTCTCCCTTGAGATGGAGTAAGTTTAGGTCTAACCTCATCCAAATCTTGGTGGGTGGGTTGTTCAAAAATAGGGCCCAAGGAGGTAGGCACAGATCCATCAGCCATTTCAATCTCAGCTGCTTTGGCAAGCTTTTCTGCATTGGACGGTCTTCCCCTTCTCTGTTCTTTGTTGACGTCAGCTTTGGGTGCGGGAATGGGAGATTTCAATGGGCTGGATGTTTGGAGAATGTCGGTGGTGTCAGTCCCAGGGACAGGCCGATGGGGGGATGGAGAGCGGGGAGACTGGCACAGGGCAACAGACTCAGGGGAGAGGGAAAGAGGACGGTTCTGAGTCGGGGGAAGGGGTGGGAAGGGAAGAGGAAGGTGAGAGGGACCAGAATCTGAGGGTGAGTTTGGGAAGGTCATTGCAGCCTTACCTTTGGACAAGGGAGACTGAATCACAGTGGGTGTGGATGAGACGTTTGGATCTATGGGAAGGTCATCGGAGATGTCCTCTCTAGTATGAAGATTATTTAAGGGAGCAAATTGATTGGAACGAGAAGGCAGAGCACTTACATTGTTGGGAGCAGAGGTTTTAGGGGGCCCTACAGATCGGCCACGGCCCCGGCCAGAAGCCTTTTTTGGGTGTTGGGGATCTGGGAATCCTTCTTCCGGCCTGAATCGCTGGGGATATCTTTTTTTTGGGAAGGGCATTGAGAAGCCAGGTGGCCCTGAGTGTTGCACTCCAAACAAAAAGTGGGCTTGTTCTCGTACTCAACTCCTTGACGCCTTCTGTAGCTCCCGTAGTTGATGCCGATGCAGGTAGGCAGAGCCGAATCCAGATTAGCCATGACGTAGACACGAGCATAGGTCATTCTGGTTCTGGCTCGGGTAGCAGGGTCGATGGCGACTAAATCTCCAATCGGTTGAGTGATGCCTTTGAGTGCATCATTGTAGAAGAACTATGGGGGAAGCCCATGGAGTTTGATCCAAATCGGAGCGATGTTGATAGACTGAGTTTCAGGGTCAAAATCTTCTCCCCATCTCTGCAGAAATAGGCTGCGACGACCGAAAAACCAAGGTCCTCCAGTAAGAATGCGGTGGGTGTCGAGGGCATTGTTTAGCCTGATCATGAAGAACCCCCTAGGAAAGGCCACTAACTCTAAGCTGCCTGACAGCCGCCATTTGGAAAGAGCCCACTCGCGGATAGTTTCCATATCAGGTCGGGCACCGACAAATTTCCCAACCAGAGAGAGGGACTCTTGGAAGATTAGTGGCTCCATAGCCTCGCTTGGAAAAGAAACTTCAGTGCCCGAAACAGAGAAGGGCAAAGGAGTTTGGAAAGAAAACGCTCCTGTCGAAGACCTAACTTTATCCGCAAAGGACAAAGACCAAGGTCGTGCTTTGGAAGGAGAAGAGGGTGAAACCCTAACGTTATCAGACGCCGGTTTCACCACGCCATTTGGGTCTTCACCGTGACATTTGTTGAGTGGGCCTGCAGTAGGCCCAACACCATCTACAGGGCCCGAGGACAAACCTGCCAGACCAGCACCCTCCAACGTCCCTCCAACGTCGCCATCGCCATCGCCATCGTCCACAGATGCACCCGCTCCCATTCCCGCCATCCAAACAAATTTAATTTCATATTTTCATTACTTGGTTTAAATCCATATTCAATCCTCTCAAACACTTTTTCTTTCATGTTGTCCAAGTAGTAGTTGTCATGCTCTTTGTTTCTATCATATTCCTAAATATCTAAATAGAGGCATCCTAAATGAAATACTCTATTTTTAAAATGAAATATATCACTATTGGATTTATGATCATACTTTAAACTTCCACTAACTCTATGGAAACATCTTTGTCACAATCCATGATAGTATTAATGTTAGCTCAATTATTAGAGTCAAAGATATTTGACTCACCTTAATAAGCAATATCCACATTGATTAAATATATTTTAAATTTTTAAATGTATTTTTACAACCCTTATTAAAGGTAATGTAGTCCTCTTGATCATAATCAATCCTTTTAATCCTCATCCATCCATGTTCCAACTATACATTGTAAACTACCTTCTATAAAGTGGCCATGATCAAATCTAGAATAAAATTTTATTCAACAATTATTATATTGGTGATAAATTCACTTTTATACCAAATATATTTCCTCCTAATGATTTGAAATTAGTTGGAAATAATATTAACAACCCAATTACTTTCATGTCTTATCATGAAGCAATTGAGACTTAAAGCTTTGTTGATAATTATGTATTAGTGTATGCCTCATCATATTGACATGTAATAATATTGGTTGATTGTCAACATCAACTACTAGCATAATTGGGTTCATGCATTAATCAATTTCTTATTGAATAGCCTTCATTGTATTATCATTGGAAAATGACATGCAACCATAGCTAGCATGCATGGGTGATTGCATTGTATCCCAACAACCATGTATAGATAATGGATATTTTGTAGTAATGTTATCATCGTCACTTAAATAATTATCTATAAAATCTAACAAGATATATATTATAATGTAGATGCCTCAGTATCAATAGTATGCACTATTCTTACTTGGCTCTCATGGTAGTTTGTCATCGCTTGCTTAATTTTTAGTTGGGCCTTCTTCCATTGCTCTAGTGCGATTGTTGGGTTTAGATACATGGGATTATTATTTTCTTGGTCCATTGTAGTAGCCAAAGAATGTTTAGTTCATTTATCTTCAATATTGATAAGATTAACTAAGATCTCACTATCCCCTCATAACTAGTTGGGATGATAAAATATATATTGTTATTACCAATTTGTACCATATTATTAGTGCATTTAGACATAAAATATTGATGCAATTTTAGGAAAAGTGACCCTATTATTGGTACTTTTGACTCTATACCATAGGTCTATAAGTTATTTTGTATTACATGCTACTACTTATTTCTCCATTACCTTCATCTTGGTTACCTTTTTCTTGTTTTCTTGGTTGTTTTTTGGGTAGGTATTGCTTGGGGCACAACTTCCATTTAAACTATTTTCCTTCTCAATTATCTTATTATAGTAAAAAAATAAAATTTAATTATTATTATTATTTATAATAAAGAGATATTTTTCAAGAAAAATTTCCATACATCTAACATATGTCACACTATGCATAGATGCTCTACGAGGGAAATTCCATGCACCTTATAGATATTACACAAGATGTTTTGGAAAATGTGTAATAGTGTGTCCCTTTATATTACACCTTATACAACACATAATATTTATTCTTCTTATATTTTTTTATTTAAATGAATATTCATATTATATTTTTATTAATATCATCCATCGAAGGTTCCTCTATGTCATTGTCATTTTTAAAATTGCTTACTAATCAACCTTGTATTTCATCCAATATTTTATACTCATTCTCCAAGTTAAGATATTTATTTATTGATTTTTTTCATGTCATTGGTAGTAAAATACAAATTTTCTTATCTAATTATAGAATAATATCTAGTTTATCTGTATGACAAATGGTGATGTAGGTTTTATAATGTAGGGCTAGGTATTCATTTACATTTCAATAGAACTTGAGAAATTTTTCCTTATCTTCCATCATTATCATTATCATCTATGATTTACAAGAAATAAAGTTGGTTAGAAGGACTTATCTCGTTTTCTTATATACCAACATCCCATGATTATCATATCATATTAGATCAATGCAAGAATTGACCTATTAATGATGTTCCATGCATTGTTATATGCACTTTACAATGGTTTGTCTAATATCAAAATATAATTGTGTGTAGCATTGGAAGTATATTTCCATACTTTATCCAAAAATAAAATCTCTTGCATAGCCTCTAGTTCACTTTATTAATCTCTTACAACTCCAAATTTTGTAGTATCCCTATATTCCTATAATAGTTTCCTCATGATTCAATTTGTTTGGTTCTTTTGTTAATAAAAATGTTTCAACCCATACTAGATTTAGATGCAACACTCATTCCTCATCAAAAAATAAATGATTGTTTAAATGAGTACTTCCCTTTATCCCAAGGAGGGTATGAATATTTGAGTTCAAGTGACAGGATCCATTTTGATAAATTATTAGTCAAGATGATTTTATCACATTAGTCATCATATATTTATTTAATCTAAATATACAAATATGTTTTACACCCTTTATTCCCTTGATATAATGAATATATAGAAATTCCACCTTCTATACTTAGTTTCAAGTTATATAGTGATAGATATTTTGTTAGACTCCAACTTCATCATGGTTTTACCATATATCAATTTTTAGTTCCATATATGTCATTTATCATGTTGATTGCTTGCCATACAATCTTGTTCAACCTAAAAGTGGGATCAACATGTTGGTGTCCTTATCTTTGTATATAAACAAATTTTTTGTTATATTTCCAAATAGGTTATTTCACATGTCCTTTTATTAAGGATTGAACATTAATTATAATAATAATTCTCCTAAAATATTCACACATTAATGTTCACAATATTACACAAAATAACACAGAATGTTAGTTATCAAAGGTCTACTAATACATGCATAAAGTTATGCATGTTTAAATCTTATTACAATTCTTTGCCATAGACATATAATCACATGTGACTCCTCATATACTAAATTATTAACATTTTATCTTCCTTAAATCTTCACTTGCCTACTTGAAACCTAACACTATGATCCATGACTTACATAAATGACACATGCACACTCTCACATATTACACTCTTACAACTTTATTACATGATACCTATGGACACCTCACATATTGACACATACATTAGTTAAATATTTAAAACACTTCCTAAACTAATAATCACACACTAAACTATTACATTACCAAATAATACTATCTCCAACACCCCTTATGGCATTTATATTATTTGGTAAGATATATATATATATATATATATATATATATATATATATATATATATTATATATAAATTTGGACTAAAGTACAAAAATAGACCTTCATATTTTTTTTAACACTAATAATAAAAAATGAAATCATTTCAAAAGAGCAACTTAATAGAATTAGCCAATTGAGTATTTCTTGCTCTGCCAAGCCACATTCAAGCCAAATAATATTATGTTTTCACAATGAAACACTTGGCATAATTTTTGCTATCCTTTTGAAACCCTACAACTGTGATGGCAAAAAATAATGCCAATTAACATTTTCAAATTTTAAAAATATTTCAATAAAACATTTCTCATTGTAGCCTTGAATTAATCAAATATTTGTATTGGTATTTGGTATTTAATATTGGTAGCTCCAATTGACCTATCAATGGACACTACATTTTTATCCATTTAATCCAAAGTAGAATATGTATAATCATGAGGTATATTTGTCCAAAAATAGAACCTATATTTTTTCTATTAAATGAGACCATCATTGTCCTTGTAACACATTTTATAGAATTCAATTGTAATGTCAATGCACCAAATATTGTCATTTCATATTTCATAGGAAAAAAAGCTTTGCATGTTTGTATTTAGTTTGAATATTATCAAACAACTTTTATAGGTCATGAATAATAATAAATTTAAATTTTGTTCCTCAAAACCATCCAAGAATTAGTTTCTCTCCCTCAAAGGCCCAACAAGGACCTCACCCATGAAAATAGACTATCTCAGTCCATATAGTAGCTTCAATGTTTTCACTAAGACCAACAAATACAACAACCCCTTCTATTACAAATCATGTGGTCCATCATGTATCTCTAGTAGCTTTAAGCATTACTTATATGGTTGTATCCTTTGACAAAGAAAACAAGGATTTAGTTTTTTTCCATAAATGTTTTGTTAAATTTGAAGAGAAAAGAAAAAAATGTGCACAACAATCAATAATCAAGGTTAAGAATATGAAATAAGATGAATAGAATATTATATTGTATAGAGTGGAGTGATATTATGAGGTATATGAATAGAATATTTTTTTTATTGATT
Organism: Wollemia nobilis; assembly: GCA_028583015.1. NCBI lineage: Eukaryota > Viridiplantae > Streptophyta > Pinopsida > Araucariales > Araucariaceae > Wollemia > Wollemia nobilis. The sequence goes on along the minus strand of JAQPPZ010016270.1, from coordinate 16,633 downwards.
GGAGGAAGGAGTTTTGAAAGGATCCTCAAACCTTTTACAAATGGAAAACAACAAAAGATATGGTCTCCAAAAGACAATATCCTATAGAAAAATAGAGAACAACTAAAACAAGGAGACAACCTCCATATGACCAACAACAAAGGAAACCTAGAAGTTGAAAAACGTTTCCCACCTAAACCAAAAAAACCAACGAACAACAAAAGAACCTTAAATATGAAAAGAGGTTTCCAACCTAGGGAAATATTCACCTATAGAAAAGCAACGAAAGGAAGTTTCCCACCCAGGGAAACCTACACCTATAAATAAAACCTTGGAAAGAGGTTTCTCTCCCAAGGAAACCATCACCAATAAACTAGACTAGAGGAACTGCACCAATAGAATAGAAAAATAAAATAAGGTATTCGGCCTAGGGAGAACTTCACTAGTAGATCTAAATATTGGGAAGAGGTTTCCTACCCAGAGAAACCCTCACAATAAGTTGAACAAAAAAACAAAAACCTACCTAGGTGAAACCACACAGTCACAAATGATAATGAACACACTCTTAAGCAAATATCATCTATAAATTTAAACATCCAGGTCTAAAAAATACTATGCATTTCCACTCACTAAAAATTAAAGAAGGTTTCCCACCCAATAGAAATCTCACAGTCACGGATGGATTTGAACCCACTCTTTAGGAAATATAGTACAAAACATTAAACATTCAGATCTATAAATAAAAATAGGTATTCCCATTCACTAGAAAAATGAACAAGATTTCCCATCGAGGAGAAACCATGCAGCCATGAAAGGACCACAGAGAAAACCATCATAAGCCCACTATAGGAACATCCACCCACACATAGAAGATTTTGTCTAGTAAAACAAGGTACAAAACTTGTCGAACAAGAGAGACCAAAAAAATACAGATCACCAAAAAATCTCCATAAACATCTAAGAAATTTGGCCAAGAGACATGTCAAACAACCTATATTTGTACCTAAACATGGTCACTCCTCAAAGACCAAATAAAGACCATAGAAAAAGGGTTCAATGGACAGTCTCCTACCCTAGACCAATTAGGAGAAAAACCCACCAAGCCCATCTAACCCAGAAGTCAAAAATAGAGGACATCAACCATGGTTGGTAAGAAAGCACAAGGTCACCCTACAAGACTAGAAAGAAACCATGGAGATGTACTTCATTGGAACCAATAAAAATGAGCATAGGATTTTATGGGTAGTCTAGCTTGAAAGCCATCAAAATGGCCCTACCTCTACAAATATCATGGAAACACAAGACCCTCACCAAAGGCCAAAAAAGCTGTAAAAATAGGGTCGTCCAAGCCACCATCCACAAAACATTGTAGAAAACCCCACCATCAATTGCTTGACTAGAAAGAAGCCAAAATAACTATTCCTCTATGAATAGGAAGGCACGAGGTCTCTCACCCGAATACCAAAGTAGTAATAGAGAAACAAGAAAATCAAAATACCACATGCATCAAGCAAGAAGGAGGTCAACCACCCACGAAGAAAACTCCATAGATTTGGAATACCATGTCCACCTAAATAACCAACACCAAAACTAGATCAAACTAAAAGAGAAAAAGTATCACCTCTAGAGAGGTCCCAATAAGGACCAGAGATTAATCCAAGAACATAGAAAAGGTTAGAATAGAAAGGAGAAGGCTCCTAGGATAGGAGAAGCTAGAAATCTGCAAGGAAATCCAATAACAAGAGCATAGAAGAGAGCAAGAAAGTCGAATAGGTGGTATCTCGACCAGAGCGGGAGACCTCCCACTCCCTTATTGGTATATTATTAGAATATAGTAGTCTTTTGCAATAGTAATTTTAGCAATTTGTGTTCCTTGCTTTTTGTTTTGTGTTTTGGATTATTGTGCATAATTTTTCTTTTCTCTTCAAATCCAAAAATTGGTATCAGAGCAGGGTTTTTTAGTGAGGAGAAAAAGGTTATAGGTTGTATAATCCAGTGATAGAAATCTTGATAGTTAGTTGTGATGTAATTTTTATTGAAAATGATGCATGGAAATGGAAAGAAAGTGTGCAACAAGAAAACTAGTAATTGTATATAGAACAATATATTTCACCTTTTTCTACTAGCCCAAGAAACACCTCAAGTTCTACTCCCACTTCTTGAAGGTCAACATATCCTTCATCTATTCCTCCACTTATGATTCCTCCTCCAAGGAAGGTAAAAACTCTCAAAGAAATATATGAAAGAACTACTAGCCCATTTATAAATTTTACTTTATCATCCTATATTCAAGTAGGACCAAAGTTTTTTTGAAGATGCATTGAAACATGAAGTTTTTTGTAAAGCTATGGATGACGAGATGAATTCCATAGAAAGGAATGAAACATGGGAGTGAGTAGATCCTCGAGTAGAAATGGATGTGATTGGGCTAAAGTAGATTTACAAAACAAAATATAATGCAGATGGATCCATTGAGAGACATAAATCCAGATTGGTAGCTAAAGGCTTCTCGTAATAGCCAAGTATAGATTACATTGAGACCTATGCTCCTATTGCAAGGTTAAAAATTGTTAAAACTATTTTGGCATCGGAAACACAATTTAAGTGGCCAATATATCAATTTGATGTTAAATCATCTTTTTTGAATGGATGTTGAAAATTGTATTTCATCTCTTTGAAGAGCAATATAGAAGAGCGTAATTAAGAAATTTTTGTTGCAATAGCAACTAATGTCTTCATGTTCTTCTATTTAATATTTATTTTATATAGTTGTATCACTCCCTCTATATCCAACAAATTTATTAGGAGAAACCCAAATGTTTCCTTGGCTACCTTGGTGTTCTTTTTTTTACCTCCATGGACTTTTCCTTTTCATATAAGCACCACCTTTCAAAACTAGGCTTCTCATTTTGTCCCTTGTAATCCTTCACTTCTTTAAAATTTTATTCAAAAATCCTAGCATCATTGTCATAGGGTGTTTTGCATTTCAACTTTTTAAGTTTCTTCTTTTTCGATATTTTTGAATGGAGAAAACGATTTCAAAATCTGGACGCCAAGTATGCAAGACACAAAGATGTTGAAATCATAAATGTCATGCCTATGCCACAAATTATAAATTGAAGTCTAGAGAAATTGACTTTTGAAGGTATGCATTTTGAATCATTGAAATGTTGAAATAGCAATAATCCATGACTTTGAACCATGAACTATAGTCCTATTTAATTGAGGTGTGGATACACTCCATCCATAACTTGAAGAAATAAAATAATGACCATCACTAGTCACAAATAATGTTCTTATTGTAAAATTTTTTTGCTTCCAAATACAATTTTTAATCTTTCATCTTCAACTTCCTACTAAATTTTAATAAGTTTTTCTTCAAGAAATTTTATTTTAATTCTTTAAATTATTTATTTGTTTCTCTCCTAATATTTGTTTTAATCAATTTTTCAAAAAACATTAAGTTTCATATATCTCCCAATTAATTCTAAATAATATTGTCTTATTTGTACAATATTAATTTTACTAGAATTAAATCAAATATCTTCTCTAGCAATTAAAATATTTTTTTCTTTGATAAAATAACTTTAATAAAATAAATTTTGCCTTAACTTGGCAACTCTTCTCTACAATTTTTGCTACAATTTGGGTGACCTTAGCCCTTCAATATTTGCATCAATCTTCTTTCTTCAATTTATGTGGATCACTAGTCCAATATTCACATTTTCTAGAAATTTTCGGTAATATTTTTAGCTGGTTATCTTCAACTTTGGGCAATCTCACTCTCTTTTTCTTCATTTTTTAAGTCAAGTCAACTCTACTTCTCTTCAATATTCAATTTTTTAAGTCAACTCAACTGTACTTCTCTTCAATCTTCAAGTGCACTTATCAACCTAGCTTCTCTCAATCTTCATTATTTTGAAATGGTATTTTTGAATTTTTGCAGATAGTTATAGTGTGCAATTGTGACACTTATGGTTTCTTTGCCATGAATTTTTATTTTGCAAGGCTAAAATAGGCTTGACTATTTACAAGTACAATCTTTTTACTATTTGTCTTCTACAAATATGGCCTTTCTTCTATGAGGATTGAATACTTCAAAATACACAATCTTCTCAATATTATATTCTCTCAAATTCTGCAAATTCACACCAAAGTCCAACAGTTGATGCTGGATATGAGCCAAAAAGGCTTCTACCACTATGCCTCTAATACCACTATTAAATTTCTAGATAGATTATTTTGTAGGTCCTTTTATCAAGGATCAAATATTAATCATAATAAAAATCCTCATAAAATATTCACACAATAATGTTCACAATATTACACAAAATATTTGTCACTTATACATAATCACATGTGACTCTCATATGCTGCACTCTTGACCTTCTCTCTTCCATAACTCTTAGCTTGCTTACTTGACATGTAATACTATGCCCCTTGACTTCCTTGCATGACACATGACACATGCACACTCTCACACATTAAACTCTTGCACACTTTATTACATAACACTTGTGCACACCTCATGTATTAACACATACATTAGCTAAATGTTTAATATAATTCCTAAGCTAATAATCACACTTTAAACTACTACATTAAGAAATAATATAATATCTTCAACACTAAGGAAAAAATGCTTGACTTAAATTTAGATTGTAAGTCCAAAAAAAAGTTCTTGCTTTTTTTCGTTTTTTTTTAAACACCAATAATCAAAAACTGTTTGAAATCATTTAAAAAAAAAACAATTTTATTAAATTGGCCAACTGATTATTTCCTCCTCTGTCAGGCCGCATCTGATCTAGCTAATATTATGTTTTCATGGAAAAAATCTTGGCATAATCTATGCTTTCCTTTTGAATACCTAATACTACTATACTACTATGCCAGAAATAACACCAAGTAACATTTCAAATTTAAATCATGTCTCTCAGTTGAGTGCTTCTTGTCGTTGCCATGAATTAATAAAACCTCTATATTGGTATTTAATACATGTCGCTCCAGCTAACCTTTCAAGGGACATTGCATTTTTATCCAACTAATCGAAAGCAAAATCCATAGAATCGTGAGGCATCTTTGTCCAGGAATGGGCTCTATAATTTTTATCAAATGGGACCATCATTTCCCCTGTAACACATTCTGTAGAATCAAATGGTAATGCCAGTGCCTTGAATTCTGTCGTTCATAGGAAAAAATCTCTGCATGTCTGTCTTCAGTCTGAATATTATCAAATGTTTTTTCCAAGTTATGAATATTAAAACATTACATTTTGTTTCTCTCCCTCAAAGGCCCAGCAAGGACCTCACCCATGAAAATAGACTCTCTCAGTCCGTATCAGTCCTGTAAGGATGTAGAATTCTTTCCATGAGATTTTATCAGGAGAAACCTAGATTTTTCGTCGACTGCCTTGTGTTTTTTTTTTTTGTTTTTTTAACCTCAGCACCACCTTTCAAAACTAGACTTCTCATGTTGTCTATCGTAATCCTTCTCTTCTTTAAATTTTTCTTCAAAACCTTAGTATCATTGCCCTAATATGTCTTGCATCTTAGCCTTTAAAGTTTCTTTCTTTTTCTCCATTTATGAATGGAGAAAAAGATTTCAAAATCTGGATGGCAGGTATGCCAGATGTGAAGATGTCTGAATCATAAATGTCATGTCTGTGCCACGAATTATAAATTGAAGTATAAAGAAATCAACTTTTGAAGATATGCATTTTTTTTTTTTTGGTAAGTAAGAGAATATTATAATTAACACCGGGTTTTAACTGGTTGACCCAAAACCATTTTACAAAATAGGGTCCACGACCAATCGGACAAAGCCAAGCCTAAAAGTAAACCGACAACAAAAAGGGCCAAGACTACTTTCAAGATAAGCCAAACTAAACTATGGAAGCCTAATATTATGGCCATCAAAAAGAAAGACGCAAAATAGAACTAACAAAGACAAAAACTAATCATGCAAGCACCATGCCGAGTAGCTTGTGCCCATATAAAAATAATAGAATATGGTAAAAAACATCCCATAGAATGGACAACCAAGAGGCCAAGCAGCCTTCCTTGTAGTCCTCATCTAACTTTTTATCATCCTCCTTGCCATCATCTTTAGTTTTGCTTCGACCTTGTGCCCTGGACGCCGGTTAAAGAAGTTTGAGAATACAAAATCATGAGTGAGGCGGTTCAAGTTGATCTGTGGAGGGAGAATGATTTCAAGACTATTGGTGGGGGACTTTGTCGGGATTCAACTTTGTTTTCTTGCTGGGCTTTTGGCATGAATCAAAACCTTGGGAATACTGAGGCCAAGTGGTGTTTCCCTGTGATTTGGATAAAAACCTATGTGCCCCACCGCAAAAAACACTGTATGAACAAAAAACAAATATGACAAAAGCCATTAAGGTCAAAAATTTTTTTAAAAATGCCCCTTTTCTTTGATCACTTTGAGCCTTCCAATCTAATTTTCTTTCTATCACTTGAGACCGTGGGAATTTTTCAGCCAGTGATCAATTTTGAAATGCCTTCTTTGCCCCTATCCGCCTGTTTGCTTCCAAGGTATGCAAATTTGGCCTCGTCGATCAGATTAGAGCCCTTGTTGTGGTGGTATAATCAAGGAGCTCTTTAGTGTTCTTAGAGTTTTAATAATAAGAGTCACCTTCACAGTTCCTTGGATATCTGCACCTTGAGGCTCCTCAAACGCCCGCTTGTAGTTGAGCTCAGATGTTAAGCAAAAGCTAAAGACCTCACCTTGTGGTCTCCGGAAGCACCTTCACCGGGTTGCCCAGATGCCCCATCAAATTTAATTAATCCACCCTAAGGGGGGTGGGGTCCATGGATCATGGTTTAGGGCTTGAGGATGATTGAGGCATGTGAGAGGTAAGTTATGGGCTAATGAAGTTCAAAAGGTTTGGAGGTTAGATGGGCACTAAAAGCTCTTTAGTTACTAATTTTTGAAGGGGTGCGAGAAACCTATCCAAGAAGGCCGATTCTTTCCAACCTTCGAGGATGAAGGTTTCCATTCCTAAGACGCCTTTCAAAAGGGGAAGGCTTGGCAAATAAGTCAAAATGGAGAGGATGGACCAATAAATATGAAACACTTGTAGACCAACAGTTGAGACAAAATTACATATAGAAACAAATGATCAATAGACTCCCCTCGACATACAAATATAACACCTTTAACAACAATCACACTCTTTTTTTGTTATCCTGGTGAGGATTTTTTTGGTGTCACCATGCAAAAACCCAACCTTGAATGCTTTGGGCCAAACTTCAAGGAGGGAAAGTAGGTTATATATATAAGTGATGCTTGAGAAATCATTGTCGAAGCTTCCGGATTGGTCCTCAAGAATGCCAAAGGGAGAAAGTTGCTTATTATTCTCCTTGATGCCCCGGTAGATCTTGTTCTTATTGGTTCCAAACCTTCATTGTTTGACAAAGAATAAATGCAACTTTGGACAAAACTTCATTTCAAGCTCTAAGGGTTGAAAGGTGGGGTCGGAGAAGGGATAGCTTTAACCTTTGGGCCAATCATGTTTTTCTTTCCCGTCAACGAGCTGTAGAGTTTGTTTGAGGTTGTTTCAAAAATGATCCCGGGAGAAAGAATAACTTAAGAGTTTCTTCAAATTTCTCGTTATAGAATCATTCTGCTTGTTTGAAGACCTGTTGTTTGGCGGAGGGCTGAAATTGTTTCTACCAATACCCAACTTTGAAGATATGCATTTTGAATAACTTTAAAATGTTGAAATAGCAATAATCCCGCGAGTTCATTAATTTTTTCTTTAGCAAATTTTATTTTAATTTTTTAAATTCTTTATGTGCTTATCTTACCAAATCGTTCTTTTAATCAATTGTTCAAAAAAATTTAAATTATCTATATCTCCCAATTAATTCTAAATAATATTTGTCTTATCTATCCAATAATAAATTTTTCAATAATTAAATCAAATCTTTCTCCAACATTTAAAATACATTTCTTTTCTTTATGATGTTGGGCACAAGGGAAGCAAAAAGAAGGCAAATAATATAAAGTGGAAACAACTAGATGTGGAATGGGTTAAATTAGATTTTGATGGAGCATCTAAAGGAAATCCAGGACCATTAGGAGGAAGGAGGAGGAATAATTAGAAATAATAGAGGATTAATATTTTCTTTAGCTAATTTTATTTTAATTCTTTAAATTCTTTATGTGCTTATCTCACCAAATGGTTCTTTTAATCAATTGTTCAAAAAACTTTAAATTATCTATATCTCCCAATTAATTCTAAATAATATTTGTCTTATCTATCCAATAATAATTTTTTCAATAATTAAATCAAATATTTTCTCCAAAGTTAAAATACATTTCTTTTCTTTATGATGTTGGGCACAAGAGAAACAAAAAAAATGTAAAGAATATAAAGTGGAAACGACCAGATGTGGAATGAATTAAATTGAATTTTGATGGAGCATCTAAAGGAAATCCATGACCAAGTAGGAGGAAGGAGGAGGAATAATTAGAAATAATAGAGGAGAGATTTTGTTTCATTATGCTTTCAAAAGTGGATTTAAGACAAATAATGAAACTAAAGCTTGGGAAATGAAATGGAATAGAGTTTGGATGGAAGGTGATTATCTCATAGTAATAAATGTAATTTTGGGGAAAGCAAAGGCTCCATGGAACATACAAGAGATAATTGTGGAAATTCAAGATCTTGCTAAAGAGTTTGAAGAAATCAGGTTTACACAAATATAAAGGGAAGAAAACAAATGTGTAGATAAGCTAGCCAATAGAGGGGTTTTGATTGAAGATAGTGAAGTTCAATTCTCCTTTCCATGGTTAGAGGAAGTAGAAAGTTTAGTGGAATCTCAAAAAATGTTGATTGTATGAATCAATTAATGATTAAGATTTAATTTAATGTGTTCCATTGGTAATATATGTTTTATTTTGTAACAATAATGTGTTTTCATTTGGATTATTTATTATAATTTTTGTGGTTGCATTTGTGTTTCAGGAATGAAACTAGCAATCCAGATTTGGTAAAGTGGACTATGATAGTGTGATGTTTTGAAAATATTACTCTACTAAGATGCAAGGCATAAATAGTAGAGGTGAAGTTTTGGCATTGTGAAGGCTACTATAGGAAAATGGAGTAATTGTATTCATACAAAAATTTAAAAAGATCTAGAAAATGAAAATCAAAATTCAAACATTTTATGTAAAATAATGTAGGTTTCTAGCTATAGCAATCATTTTAGCTGGATATCTTCAACTTTTGGCTATCTTAACCCTCCTTTTCTTCAATATTTAGGTGAACTCAACTTGAATTCTTTTCAATATTCAAGTGCACCTATCAACTTGGATTTTCTCAATCTTTAGTATTTTGAAACAATGTTTTTTAATTTTTGTAGATAGCTATAGTGGACAATCATGACACTTATGGTTTTCTTACCATAAGTCTTCCTTTTTCAAGGCTAAAATAGGCTATACTACTTACAAGTATGATATTTCATTGCTTTTATTTTGTAAATATGACCTTTCTTCTATGAGGATTGGCTCATTCAAAATGCACAATTTTCTCAATATTATGTTCTCTCAAATTCTATAAATTCACACTAGAGTGTGGTTGTAATGCTAGCTATGAACCATGATGAATTCTACCACTATGGCTATAATATCATTGTTAGCTTTCCAACTAGATTATTTCACATGTCCTTTTATCAAGGATCAAATATTAATCACAATAATAATGCTCATAAAATATTCACACAATAATATTCACAATATTGCACAAAATAAATATAGAATATTATTGATCAAAGATCTATTATTGCATGCATAAAGCTATGCATATTTGATGCTTAATACAATGCTTTATCATATATATAATCATATGTGACTCCTCATATGCTACACTTTTGACCTTCTCTTTTCCATATCTCTTCTCTTTCCTACTTGACACCTAACACTATGACCCTTGACTTACATGACACATGTGCACATTCTCACACATTACACTTGCACACTTTATTACATGACACTTGTGCACACCTCACATATTGACACATACATTAGCTAAATATTTAACACACTTCCTAAACTAATAATCACACCCTAAACTATTACATGACCAAATAATGTAATATCTCAAACAATTTGGAACATCGATCATGCGTTCATTTCATCAACTCATCTTCATGTAAAGAAAAATATCAAAATATTATACTTAAGAGTATTCAAATCATGCATAAAATCTAAGATATATAGTAAAGTAGAACAAATTATGAACTAAAATAAAATTATACTTTATGATATTATAGAAAAAAGTCACAAACATGAATAGTAAAAACAATGTCTTGTGAATATCTAGTTCAATAATAAATTTTAAATTGATCTAATCAACTTGTATAATAACAACACATACATGCATAACACTAACAACAACATGCTCTAACGTTCATAATGATAATAATTCTACGTTGACTAAAAGGAAGAAGATACATATGGATATCAATATATTGATATCTAGCCAACAACTTCTCAATAGACACCTAAGTATCCAAATCCTCTGCATAAAATAATAAAATTAATCTCATAAAGTTTAGAATACTACTATATTATAATATATGTGTCATCAAAATGCATTACATGGACATTTATGCATAGGGAAAAAATTCATATACAATATCTTATCTTTTGACTTAATAGTATGTTGGCTCTCAACATGTCATATGATCAATTTATATACCTCTAGATTTAAAAAATAAATAAATAAACTAGATAAAGTAACCATGGTTGTTATGAAAAAAAAGTAACCAAAAATTTTTAAAAATAAAAAAGAACCTAATCCAACATTGTAAAACATGCAAATTTCATTTGTGAATTACTAGACTAATAAATTTAAATATATGAAAACAAGAAAATGGCTAGATTGATAATATCAACTAGCTAAGAGTATTTATCCTAACAATAATAGAGTTATAGGAAATTAGAATATAAATACATCATTCTTATTCATAACTTGGATATTTTATGAGATCATTTAGCAATTGAAACTCTTATGTGATCACAATGAGATTGTTATAGAGCTTTTGAATATGAACCAAGGTAAGGTTAAGAATATTTTTTCTCACAATTCATGATGGAAATATTAGTTCAATAATTTAGAGAAGATACCAATAAGTGGTTTGGAACAAATTATGGGTCACCGAATAACTTATTCAAATTTATAATGAACATGAATATTATGTCTCCAATGCCATACTAATAAGTCTTATGTAAGGACAAAATGCAAAGTAAATATTAAATATTAAGTGATGGACATTGTCCACTTACAATAAAATATAATAATAAGTGAAATGATGATGTAACATTGATATGTTTTCTCTAAAATGATATGATGCTAATATTAATAGAATTTAAGAAAGAAAGAAATAAAGATAATATGGAAATTTAAACCACAAAATATAAATTTGAGGAATAAAAAATGCTAGGCACAACACTTTAAGGTTTGAGAGCATTCTAGTGTGAATTGTTCTTGATTTGAAGTAGGGTTTGTACGGTATGTTTTGGTTAATCCATTTTAGTTTTAAATGGTACCTAACCCTGGTGGACCAATAATTATCACTAGTAATGTATATAGGATTGGAAAAGATGGAACCCATCAAATAATCCAATAAATTCATACATAAGGTAGTCCACGAGCTAATATTTCCTCTCCTTATGTGATTTTACCATTGCCAAAATTTGATAGTGCTTGTAAGTAGTTAGAATCCTATACATTTGGTGGATATTTTGTGGGGCACATTCCCAATGAATCTACCTTGCATTCTTGGGTGAACCTAGCTTGGGCTCCTCATGGAGTCAAGCTCAAGAGATTCAAAATTTAACCAAGGGTTTTTATTTTTTGCTTTGCATATTATACACATGAAAATGTAATATATGAGCATGGGCCATGGTTTATGAGGAGCTCCTTATTGGTTGTTTCTCCATGGAACCAATATTTTTAGTATTAGAGGAACAAAACTCTAAATTTCTGGTATGGGTAGAGTTTCCTCACCTCCCCCTCCCTCTTTACTCTTTCCTAAACCACATAGTAGTGGTCTTGGGTGGAGCTCTTCTAGTAGAAGTGAGTTTGTGTAGAGGTAGACCTATCCAAAGACCTCAAGGAGTCAATTGAGATCCAAGTTGGTGACTCCATTATTTCTCAATGAGTGGTTTATATCAATCTATCAAATACTTGCTTTCATTGTTAATCATCTAACAATAAGGTTAAAGGCTTCCATATTATACCTTATAATAAGACTAAATTGGTCCCCAAGAAAACCACTATGTCACCCTCTCAATCCATTGAGGATGTATAAACCACAATGTGAGGATTCAAAATTATGAGAGCTAATGTTATGATGTCTTATTAATCTAAGCTAGCAAAGAAGGAAACTATTGCTTTATATCTAAAGCATTTAAAAAAGGTGAATGAGAAAATAATTGGAGGGCCTTCATTAGTGGAAGTGGTTAACAAAGAGGGTCCTTGATGTCAACAAATCCATATATCAAATGTAGAAAATATGGTCATCAAACCTATCAAGTAGGTAAACACTCCCCCTTAATATCCTATAGTAAGCTCAATATGCCCTCACAGTCTAAGGTGAGAGATGAAAGAAAAGGAATTTTTATTGAAGAAAAGGCTCCACCTCTCCAATATCTATTTAGGAATTTATAGACCTAACCATGAGGGAACTAATAGTTTTAGGGTGTTGGATTATCTTGATGATGAGGATATGTTGTTAGAATCCCTTTCCCAATGAACTTCCTCTCTTGGAATGTTTGAGGTCTTACAAAATCCAAGCACAAATATGTGGTACATGAGGTTCATAAAAAGACCTAGATATTGGTATCTTGTGTTTGAAGGATCTAAAAATTATAGGGTTCTTATTGTTACAAATTTATCAAGATTTATGGTTAATGGGCCACTTCCTCCATAGTGATCATGATCCAGGTTGAGGTGGCAATGCCACCTTCATCTCTCATCGTTGAAAGTCCCACTTGGTGGTTCATTGATGTGATCCTATCTATTTCATATTATGGATGGTTTTCAATATCAAAAACCATGTTATTAGGGTAGTTAATGTCTAATCAAATTACATCATCAAATGATCCCATTTATAGATCTAGATTGTTGAATCCTTCCTTCTACCACATGGTTAATTTATGGTGACTTTAGAATGATTAATATGGCAATAGAAAAAAGTGGAGTATATAAAATGTGTTGGGCAATGGGTAAATAAATGGCTTAGTTTCATATACATAATAAATTAGGTATTTACAATCCCAATGTGGGAAACCCAAGAGCCAAAAATCTATGGCACAAATGGTCCAACATGCATGCCAAATATGATAGGATACTCAAGCACCTAGAAAGGGTGATGTTATCTGGGCAACCCATGTTTTATTTTGAAAATTACTTCTCTATATTGGTTGAACTATTACCTATGGTAGTATTCTTGGACCACTCCCCTTTTTGCTTTTCATTGAATGGTTGGGTGGTAGAGGATCAATTATGAGTATTTAGTTCTACTAGAACACATCATTGCTCACTCATAAACCTTTGCTTTCCCACATATAGAACATCTCAAATCTAGATCCATGTTCACTCATGACCAATAGGTTGATTAACTATTGGAATAGTGTGATTGAACACACAATTTTCTTCCTTCACTCTTAAGGGTACCAGTTGACCCTCTTTCACTTCCACTCATACGAGACCACCATCTTTGACCTCCATCATGCCTCCCTAGAGTTGGAAGATTAGTTGGTTTCACCCTTCATGCAACTTTGGATAGCCAAGATTTGACAATAGTAGCCAATAGCTAATGATTATGCAGTATTGAGGTCCATCTTAAATCTAAATTCCATTTTCTTGAAGTTGGAGATAGAGTTTCAAAGGAATTTTTTAGTCTCTTTGAGGAAGAGACACTACCCAAAAAATCAAAAGGATAAATAAAGGGAAATAAGTTTTTATCAAGTTACCTCATATCTTACAGGTCTTTATCTGACATTATTAGCATATTTTAAATATCAAGAGCCTTCTCTAGATCAATTCCATGCCCTTAAATAGTGTTTCATTATGGTTTAATGCTAACTTTCTACCTCCTAATAAGCCCTTTGTGACATCCCTCTCTCATAGGATAAACTCAAGGTTATGGTTTATTATGTGACCAATGATATAGCTCTAGGTTGTTATGGGTTCTCTTATGAATTCTATAAAACTCCATGGAATACTATGGGGCTAGATATACATCAAGTCTATATAGAAGCTCTCAGGATTAATTATTTAGGGAATATAATAAATAGGGGTAATATTAAGCTCATTCCCAAATTTGGGGACCCTAAAGACATTTCTAATTAGAGGTCTATCACCTTGATTAGTGTCTCATATAATATTATAGACAAATACCTCACTCTTAAGGTTAGGAATCATCTCCCCTTAATCATACAATGAGAGCAAACTAGTTTTATTAAGAGAAGATATATTCTTGACAACATTATTGCTATCTAGGAAGAGATGGAATGGGCAAGGCAATCCTAATAAAATACCATACTCTTCATGATATATTTTTCTTAAGCTTATGATAATATTGAATGGTATTTCATCTTGGCTATGTTGTAGACTCTAGGATTTGATCCTACCTTTCATTGCATTGTTGAAATGATATTTAATGATGCTTTTTATTGACTTATGATGCATTCACCAAGGGTTCCATATTGATACTACTTTATATATTTTTGGAATTTGAATAATTTGGCTATATTTTAGTAGATGTTGTCTCTCCCCTTCCAAACACCTTGTAATTGTTAGTTAATGGGCACTTTATAGATGATTTTTTTCTCACTCCCATTGAATAGAAATATAACATTGAGCATCCTCTACAATGCTTAAATATATTGTGTGGCTTCAAGGTCTAATATCCAATGGTAGAAAACTCAATGTTATAGATAATAATTCCTATAAAATCCTACTTAGTTCCACAATTATAACTAGAAATAGATCCAACATGGAGAAGTTTTCAAGTTCTTGAGTATTCCCTTTGCCTTTCAATCCTTATCCTAAAAATTGTGGTAATACATCTTGGACAAATTGGAATATAAATTACACAAGTGGCTCTCTAAGTCTCTTTCTCTAGACAATAAATTTCAAGTCTACTATAATATTATGGTTGCTACCCATATCTATTACTCATTGTGGTGTTCCCCATCCAAAACCTCCTACTAGAAACAAGAGAAACTCCTTCACAATATTTTGTGGGATTCTTTAAAAGAAAGAAAAGGATTTCATATAGTGGTCTAGGATTTTTGTTGTCTCCCAAGGGAATATGTAGGATTGGGTCTTATGGATACCCCAAGGAAATGGATATCCCTTTGACCAAATGAATAATTAGAGCCATGTAGAAAAATAAGACTTGGAAAATCCTACTCTGAAACTATATTACTTTAGGCACCGCTAATGGGAGAAAACATTGGAAAGGGCTTAGGTTGCCCTCACTTCTAGTTATGAAAGTGCCTATCCAAATTCATTGCACATTTATAGCTAAAATCATATGGAAGGCTTAAGAGGATATTAGACCATGAATTTAGTGGAATGGCAATGGGTTATCCATAAAACTTCATTTAGTCTAGTGGTTAGCCATTATCAACCATCATGATAAAATTTTGGTCAAAATCCCCTAGATTAAGGCTCTACATTTTTTTTTATGAAGGGATAAAGGTCATGTCAGACCTTTTCTATAGTTGCACCAAAAATTGTCTCTCTTGGCCAAAATCCAAGTCCCAATGTAATATCCTAGATCAATATAGAAAGACCTTCTAAGTAGTCAAGGATGATCAGGATATCAATTAAAAAAAATTCATCTACAAGAAGTGTGGAAGGAGCTTCAGATAAAATTCTCACTTCGAAGCAATCAACACTTGTTGAAACGAAGCATGGAGGAAAACTAGCTTAACTTCCATCATTTAATGAGTAGTCAACACCCAATTAAGAAAATGGGTTGGTTTTAAATAACCAACATTCATTTTATAAAATGGGTTGTTTTTAAATAAATAACACCCTTTTAATAAAATGGGTTGGATTCAAAACCCATTTAATAAATGGGTTGGATTCAATACTCATTTAAGAAAAGGAGGTTACAAACATTTAATAAAATGGTGGTTACACACATTTAATGAAAACAAATTTCTTTCACACAACACTTAGTGGAAAATTATTATACAACACTGAGTGGAAAATGATTGCACAAAACTGGGTGGTAGTTTAGTTTTTACACAACACAATGTGGTAAATTTTTAAGAATATATTGTGGAAAATTACCGCAGAACACATGGTGATGACTTGATTGCCATATCTACAGTGGAAGAACAAAAAAAGAAGAAAAGACATCAAAGCAAGGGGAGCAGAGTTGGAGAATGGAAGATTAAAATATAATACCATAGTTGGGTTGTAATCGAATTATTATTTCTAATAAAAATCTATAGAAATATATTTGACCGTGATTTTACCCATTTTGGGGTTTTGACGTAAATTTGGTGTTTCTCTTTAAACTATGTGTATGTTTTTTAAATATGAGATTATTGCTATTATTTACCTTAATTACGAGAATTATCATATTAATACTAACACATAGAAAGA